>JAJOZX010005504.1:0-10000 GCA_023014485.1 Bathynomus jamesi | reverse complement strand
GAGCGATTAAAGGAGAAAACTAAAAAGATTGTTTTAACAGGTATACTGTACTTCCTCGAATTATCCAACGAAGCGATTTCTACAGCAAAGCGACCTTTATTAACAATAACCTAAAGTCTCTTTGCCAACAGGAAGGAGTGCATTTTGCAAATTTTTGGAACAGTTTCTACGGCAGGAGGGACTTGTTCCTCGAAGATGGACTTCATCTTAATGAAGTTGGAGCTGCGCGTTTTAGAAGACTATTTCATAATACTGTCTCTTCTTTTCAGGCTGCCGTAACTCGAACGGTCCCAGCGTAAATTCCACAATTTCCCCCGCGCTCGCGAAGGTGTCGCAATTACAAACATTTGAAGGTTCTATCCTTAATGCTCGTAGCCTACGAAATAAAATAAACGAATTTTTTTCCTTAATTGCTTGTAAAGACTATGATTTAATTGCGATAATGAATCGTGCTTAGCACTGAAACACGTGACTTTGTAGGGGAATATCAAATTAAATGTTAAAACTTTTTGTTAAAAACAGAATAGGTAGGCGAGGAGGCGGTGTTATGTTGTATATCAAAGATAATATTGCGAACGTTATAGAAGTAAGCACTCAATTCCAGAACCGATAGATTCGACTATAGCAGAACTTAAATTGAACGATTTCAAACTTCTTGTTGCGGTTATATATAGGCCCCCAAATCAAACAGCTGATACGGACGAAGCGTTATATCGTGAACTAAAGAGAATAATCGGTAGTGAGCAGGCTTTAGTTATGGGTGACTTTAATTGCGCCACGTGAATTACGATACAATGCAGGAGACGCGGAAGGTATCGTTTAGTTAATTTCTCGAGGATAGCTTTCTTATTCAAAGGTTGGGAACCTACGAGGTTGGACAGTATTTTAGATTTAGTAATAACTACGGATGATAGGCTAATTACTGATCTTCAAGTAATAGAACCGTTGAGCAATAGCGATCACAATATGGTAGAGTTTGTCCTCTCAGTAAGTCACTCGAAACCACTAACTCGACTAAAATTCCTAACTTCCAGCAGCAGACTTTAGTAAATTTCGAAATAATTTTCACACGTCAATTGGAAAACGTAATGGGGAACTCCAACGCAAAACTAATGTGGGAATCGTTCGTAACGGTATTTAGGACTATAAATGAGAATGTGTACCGTACAAAATTAAGCGTGCGAAAGTAAACAACAAGCCCTTGTGGTTTACTTCTAGATACGAGACATTATATAGAGTAGAGATAGGGCTTATAGGCAACATAGTGCGATAAAGACAATTTGTTGTTACGAACAACTACATATCTCTGAGGCGTGAAGCGAAAAGTGTAATAAAAAAGTCCAAGCGCGAATTTGAAATCTCCATAGCTCGTGACGGTAAGAAAACCCAAGCGATTCTTTCAATACGTCAATAATAGAAATCCAGTAAAAGTGTCTTAGGTCCATTGAAAAATGTAAATGGAGATCTAGTCTCTGAAAACAAGGAAATGGCTACCTTGCTAAACGAATTTTTTACGTCAGGTTTTTACTATAGAAGATGTAACGAATATCCCTACGGTCATAGACATAATACCTTTTGATAATGGTAATATTTTGGATAATATTGTCGTTAGTGAATGGGGAAGTAATGCGCTATATTGATAAAATGAAAACGCGTAAATCACCGGGTCCGGATTCCATATATCCCATACAACTAAAAGAATTAAAAGATAGCATTGTTGTGCCGCTAACAAAGATTTTTAATGCGTCTGTTTCTGAGGGGTGCGTACCAGATAATTTCAAGTTAGAAAACGTAACACCTATTTTTAAGAAAGGCGATAAAGGTGCGGCGGGAAATTATAGGCCAATCAGTTTAACGTCTGTTGTAGGTAAGCTACTGGAATCAATAACACTGGTCAACAACAATTTTGTCACAAGGGTTTTGATGGGTGTTCTAAGTGTACTTTTTCATGCTGAATCTAAATATGAAATCAGATTTTTTTCTATCAGACTTAGTTTACTTGTGACGCTATGTTCATTTTTTCCTCATTTAGCATGATCACCGGATAAAAAATAATAACATATTATATATAATTAAGTATATAACAATATTATAATATAAAACATTATAAAAATAATAAATATAATAATATATTATATTAATTAATATAACTATAATAAAATATATTAATATTAATATGTATGTTGTATTAATTTTTCTGTAAAATTAGTACAATTTATTCCTTTGGGGAATGTCACAGTGTTAACAGCTAGTGTCTGTTGCTTCTTGTTAATTTTACACCAGTGTTGTATTCATATAGATGTTTTGTAATGCCGCGGAACTGTCTGAATCATCCTAATTCCTTTTGTTATGTATGTGATGATCTAACTTTAAAATCCCAGAAACGTAACTTTACACCATTAGTAAAAAAATGCTATGAACTTTATTTCGGATGTAAAGTAGGCGATCAGGACAAGAGTTGGGCCCCTCACATTTGTTGTGTGACATGTGTAAGACTACTTACAGGATGGCTAAACGGTTCATGTCACATGCCATTTGCTATTCCAATGATTTGGAGGGAACCTAAAGATCACACAACAGACTGCTATTTCTGCCTGGTAAATACAAAGGGATCACTTCAAAAACAAAGAGCCTTATGAAATACCCTAATCTACCGTCTGCAATGAGACCAGTTCCCCCAGTGCTCAACTTCCAGTACCAAATCCTCCTGAACATGTAAGTTTAAGTGATGAGGAATCAAACGTAGCTGTAGCAGATCACGAGGAAAAAGATGAAGGCATTTCTGATCCAACATTCCAGGCTACCTGTTCCTCCAATGAACCACATTTACTGTCACAAGGAGATCTAAATGACCTAGTTCGTGATTTGAAATTATCTAAGAAGCAGGCTGAACTTTTAGGTTCAAGATTAAAGGGTTGGAATCTACTGCAACGTGACACTAAGTTTGTTTTTTTCCGCAGCCGCCATGATGAATTCAAAGAATGGTTCTCCCATGAAGATGGACTTGTGTTTTGTAAAGATGTTAATTCAGTCATAGGGGCTCTTGGTCATGAACATAAGTGGATGAGTGGCGATTGTTCATTGACTCCTCAAAAGTCAGCTTGAAAGCAGTCCTTCTTCACAACGGAAATAAATTTCCTTCTGTACCTATTGCACATGCTGCAAACATGAAAGAGTCATACGACAACATGAAGTTGCTTTTAGAAAAGTTTCAGTATCAGAAATATAAGTGGAATATCTGTGGAGATCTGAAGGTCACTGCACTTTTGCTAGGGTTGCAGCTAGGTTACACAAGTACTGTTGTTTTTTATGTGAGTGGGACAGTAGGGACAAGCAAAACCACTACGTTAAGAAGGATTGGCCAAAACGCACCTCACTTGTTCCAGGCAAGAAAAATGTTGTGAATAGTTCACTTGTTGACCCTGAGAAAGTTACCTTCCTCCTTTGCATATCAAGCTTGGACTTATGAAAAACTTTGTTAAAGCGATGGATAAAGCGCAAACAGGATTCACATACTTGAGAAATAAGTTTCCCCGGATCAGTGATGCCAAGATTAAAGAAGGCATTTTTGTAGGCCCTCGATCAGAGAATTGTTAAGAGATGAGAGATTTGAAGGAGAGTTGAATGAAGTTGAGAAAGCTGCGTGGCAGAGTTTCAAAGTGTCTGCACAAATTTTTTGGGAAATCACAAGGCCGAAAACTATCCTGAAATAGTAGGAGATCTTCTTAAGTCTTACAAGCAATGGGGTGCAATATGTCATTAAAGGTTCATTTCTTGGACTCTCACTTGGACTTTTTTCCGAAAACCTGGGTGCGGTAAGCGACGAACATGGTGAGCGTTTTCATCAGGATATTTCTGCCATGGAAAACCGTTACCAAGGCAAATGGAGCCCCAGTATGCTGGCTGACTATTGCTGGACTCTTAAGAGAGACATGCCTGAGGCAAAGCACAGCAGAAAATCAAAACAAGCTACTTTTAAACTACAGATATGTCTTTTCGATCATATTTTAATAAGTATGTAACTATATGGGTTTTTAAAAATTAAATTGCATGTCACACAAAAACCAGACCTGATAGAGAAATTTTACAAACTTATTTGGATTCAGCACAGAAAATACTATAAGAATAAGGTATTTTCATTCTTGGGACACGAAAAAAAAATTTTTTTGTTGCCCAGTGAATTAGGGATCGTATAGTTGAACACTTAGAAGTGCATAATCTGGTTAGAAATACGCAGCACAGTTTTAGGCGAAACAAATCTTGCTTAACTAATCTTTTAGAATTTTTCCAAAGCGTGGTTGACGTTTACGATAGATATCGGGCGGTTGATGTAGTGTATTTAGATTTTCAAAAAGCGTTTGACACCGTGCCGCACAAAAGACTCATTGAAAAAACTAAGGCTTATGAAATCAGGGGTGTAGTAATAAATTGGCTAGAAGAGTGGTTGCGAAGCAGGAAACAGAGGGTGGTCGTTGATGGAGCGGAGTCGTGTTGGGCTAATGTAGCGAGTGGCGTTCCTTAGGGTTCTGTATTCGGCCCCTTGCTTTTTCTTATATATATTAACGATTTAGATGTCGGCCTAGTCAGTACAGTTTCAAAGTTTGCGGATGACACGAAGCTGGGTGGTAGGGCGATTAATGACGAAGATAGAGGTAAAATTCAGGAAGATCTGAATAAAATCATTGATTGGTCAGTCACATGGCAAATGAGATTTAACGTGGATAAGTGCAAAATTTTGCATATAGGTTCGCGTAAAGGTAATTTTGCGTATAGTATGTCAGGGAAAGATTTAACAAGCGTGGAGCAGGAAAAAGATTTAGGAGTTATAGTCACTGGTGATTTAAAGGTAGCGAAACAAAGTACAGCAGCGGTCAATAAGGCGAACAAAGTGTTAGGTTTTATAGCTCGAAATTTTGAGTACAAATCGCGCGATATTATAGTTCCTCTTTATAAATCATTAGTTAGACCCCATTTGGAGTACGCGGTCCAATTTTGGAACCCGCATATGCGCAAAGATATAGACAAAATCGAAAGAGTTCAAAGACGAGCAACTAAGATGATTCCGTCTCTTAGGTCAAAGTCGTACAAGGATAGGCTTAAGGAGTTAAAATTGACTACTCTCGAGACTAGGAGGTTAAGGGGTGATCTAATCCAGGTTTTCAAAATTATGAATGGGTTTGATAACGTAGATAGAGATAGCTTTTTCGAAATATCTCAATATAATAGGACTAGAAATAATGGGTGTAAGATGACAAGTAGAAGGTTCGAGACAGCAGTTGCGAAAAACCTTTTTACGCATAGAATAGTAAATAGCTGGAATAGTTTGCCGGTAGAAGTAATTAGTAGCACGTCTATAAACATTAGGGCGGATCGAAAATGGGGTTTTTAAACTTGTTTCGAAATTCAAATATGGCTAGTGCGGAAAATATGTGGGTGCTATAGATAATGACTGTGCATAAATATTAGCCCTGCGAAATTATATCTTCAGGTGCCACAAAGCCGTCGAAAAAAGTGAAATATAATGATTTTCTTATATTCTGCATTAGTACAATAACTGAAACTTACTTGTTATTATTATATATTAAGTGTTCCAATTACCAAAATAGTTACTGAATTACGCAGCTCTTAGTTTATTTAGATCAATGTTCTTTTGATTAATGATCTAAATAATCCAGAACTCACCACGAGGAGGTGGCTGCGTGTCGAGCTCCACCCATGCCCTCCCAACCACCCATCCTTGCGCATGTTTTTTTCTATTAACGTTTTATTTAAACTTTATATTCAGCTTTACTTTCGCGATGGTATTTTTTTACGTGACTGAAGTGTTGATCTTATGAAGCCATCTCGCGCGTTCAATCCAAATACTTTTGAGGATGCTTCAGTCACTAATTTTACCATTCTTTCTACTACTTGTGTATGACAAGGGAATTTCTCGAATGAAGGGGTACTCTTGTTTTCTATGAATTCTTCAATCTCATTTTCTGTCAGGTGTCTTGTCACAGGTGGTTCAGTGACAATGCATTTTTGCCAATTAATTAAATCAGTATAATCAGTAGCTTCAAATTGAATAACAGGTACTGTGAAACGCCTCACAACTTTTTCCTTGTTTGTTTGCCTTGCTTTCTTTATTCTCCTCCACGCTAATTCTCTTATGGCGCTGCGGTCACCATGAATCACTGATGCTAGAATATTTTCTGGATTTGCAAAAAATGCATTTCTTTGTATGACAGGGTTTACAATATCCTTTACTTCGTCATTCAGTGTTCTTGTTAGTTCAATAGTTTTTGAAAACATGTTTTGAGCCATTGACAAAAGACGTACTTTGCTTAATAGAAAACCACATTGGGATGTAGACCTTCATTATAAAAGAAGCAATGTTCATGAGGTTCTCAGATGGACTTACAGTTGAAACGTATAGACGAAGCAAACGATTTGCTGTAGTCAGCCATCGTGAATGTGCCATTTTGCCTGGACTACGATGAGCAAGATCTGGAGAGCAATATCCCTTTGTTATGGCCTGATGAATATCAATTAGATATTTTGGTCGGTGCTAAGATCTTCACAGTCTACAGTTGGTTCCTCAGCATCAATCCTTTCAAACTCGACAATAGGAAGACTCTCACAGTTCTCTAATTCCCTGCCAATAGGACCGGTGAATCCGCGGGGGCCAGATGTTTTTCCATCCAGCTTTGCAACTAAATGGCGTAATGGCAATTCATTGGCATGGAGCTGGCACACTAAATGTTGAACTGGCTTCTTCAGCTTCAATTCTATAAGCCTTATAACGCCTCCCTTTTCTCCAGTGTTGACTGCTGCACCATCGCATCCAATGGCAACAAGGTTTTCCAGGTTCATGTCATTATTTCCAATATACTCAAACATTCCTTTACATATTTCTTCAGCTGATCCAGAATTCACAGAATAATGGCCCAAATAATCTGAACCAGGTTCTCTCACTAAAGTGATATGTTCTTCTGTTACCTTCTTCTGATATACTTTGGACTCTTTTTTTTCTTGGAAGAGTGTAGAATCTTTTCGACCATCAAATAGATTCCTCTGATTGGGACCTGATTTTGATCTTTCATAATTTCTGATCTCTTCTTTTGTCTTTCTCTTCTGATTTTACTCCTACAGATGTATTGTCAATAGAAACTTCTCCAATATCTTGCAATACTGCACTAACAATGAATGCTGCAGCTCGATCTGAAACTGCAGTCCTGTCACAAGCAGTAGCCACTGAAGGTAGATTTGTAGTTTTCCTTTCTTGAATAATTGTTCTTCAGGTTGTTCGAGCTTTCTCTTCGAGCTAACTGGCTCTGGAAATGTATCGTCTGATATTTCGCCAGATTCACTTTCACTATTTGATGTCGATGATGATAATTCAACATTTGTATCCTGCAATTTCTCCTGTGAAGATTCTTTGGTGAGCCTCACAGCTTCTTTTTGCTTTCTTAGCAACGTAGATGCTTTTTTCTTTGAGAGTGTAATATCTACTCTATCAATAAACAGTTTTTCTTTCACTCCTTTGATCTAAGAGGAACGTCACTTCTTCCTTTGGAACCGTTTTTTCTTTGGGACAAGAACATTGTGTTAGTACTTTGCACTTGCACGCTGCAATGTCAAAAAGTTTCGTGTGTGCTTCTTTTTGAACATATCAATCTTTGCTTTGTAAGCTTCAGAATTTTTTCTGCTTTGGTATGGCTTCATAATGACACGATACTTTTCGTGGTAGCTTCTGAACATTGTTTCAATTCGCCTGTCTGACAGAATTGGGACGGAAGCACTTTCCCAAATTGTTTTCAATTTATCAACAACTTGTTCTAATATTTAGATATTGAAGGATCTTTATTAGTATTCTGTTTCAAATCGTTTCTTACAAACAAGTAATATTTAAAAACTCCTTCGTATGTAGGAAGATTCCTGTGCCACAAATCTTCCCCCATACCAAACATGGGCACTCAGATGAGGCCCTGGTTTATTTTGCACAACTCGAGACATTTTGAAAGTATACAAATCTGAAAAAGAAAGAGCTAATATCAATTATACGTTAATTTCAGTTAATAGTACATGGCAAACTTAGGGCAACACAATACAGAAATGCAAAATATATAAAATATAGTTTAGACTATCTGAGTAACGCCAACAACAGAACACCCACCTGCTACGAGAGCGACAGCTACACTGGACCGAGGTACTCACGTGACAGCTGAGTGAGCTGACTATAGAAAACTGTTTTTAGAGAATAGAAACTTTTTTTAAAGGTTGACTGAGCTATTTTTATACAAGTGTGAATAAATTCTTGTCTATTGTGCATCGTGGACTCTTCTGTAATTATTGGTTAAAATCTGCTTTTTTCAATTTTTTTCAATATTGAAGGTCATTGTAGCACCTGAAGATATTAATGCTATGATTTTAAATTTATACCAGCTTATTTCCTCAATACTCCACACATTTTCCACACTAGCCAATTTGAAAATTCGAAAAATGAGTTTTTCACTCCGCCCTAATAAACATGTTTAAAAATCGATTAGACGCGCATGTTGATAGAAAGGGTATAGTTTAAGGTAGTAAAATTAAGGCTTTGTGGGGATAGATCCCACAGCTCAACACAAGTGTTGTGGGATATAGAGAGGCAGCGTCTTGGGTTAGGGGATACTCTCTGTCCTTACACACCCCATTTAAAGAGATTCCTCTGCCGAGCGGTGCCCCCCATAGTACTGTGAGGTATTGAAAAACTCATGATCTTCACTTGCCCCACAAACACCTTTAAATGGGAGACCCATAATGGGTGCACACACATTTCTACATTACTGTACAGTAGGGTGGATCGATTTTACATTTTTTCGATTTCCATATTCTAATAGAGACAAAAACTTGCGCATGCATGAGAAAATAGCCTCTGCAAAATCTTAGCTTAATAGGTAATCATCTTCTGCCCCCGGCAGAGCGATGAAAATCATATTTTAGTAGTCAAAAACGTATTTTTCTTATAATTTTTAAAATATTCAATATGCATCAAAATTATTCCTAATAACTATAAAGTCGATGAAAAAGACCTCATATGATCGTTTTTCCAAGCGCGTTGTCCTACATTAATATCTTTTGCCCCCGGCAACAACGTCAAATGTTGAAAAAATAGGTAATTTATATACATATTTCAGATCGGCTCTTTGTCTTAAATAATGCATTTATATATTTCCCATAGCATTTATATCGTTGCTTAGGCATGAAATAACACACACGCATGCCTATTACACGGTAATGAATTATCACTGCGACACCTCATTCAAGATTTGGACGGCAAAACAACTGGGCCAATGGGCTTTACTGGACCAGTTGGAAAACAACTGAACGACTGCGAAAAACTTCCAATTACAGAATTCGATGCCATTCCATCTCCCGACATTGACATAGATGATGCCGAGTTGAGCACTGACCCAAAATATTTGTTAGGCATCTTCAGAGCAGTGTCGAGCGGTAGCTGTTCTTCAGCTCTCGCGGCTCGAAATCCAGGTAAGATGGTGCATTCCAGGTGGCTGACAACAGCAAATGGATTTCTGCGCCTCTGTTTCAACCAGTGAACCCTCCAGTACATTCAACGAAATTGTGCGATTCATTATGACAGTTTACGCACCAATTTGGTTTAAGATAAAGAAAAACTCCAGTTTCACTGAGGGCGCAAAATTTTTTCGAAATGATGCGTCTCTCTCAGCCATGCCTCAAGATCTAAGACAATCGCCAACAAAGCCCTCCGTAGAAATTCTTTCTTTGCTCACCCAGAAAATATTTTGATCTCCATGCTACATGCCGATGAGCAACACATAAGAGAATTGGGATGGAGAGAATATTAAAAGCACGATCAAACATCACCAGCGGGGGAAATTCGAGCCTTCGCCATGCCTGAGCTGCTCTACGATAGTCAAACTATTACGAAATGATCAACTGGCAAACGGCTGAGGTGACCGAACCCCCGTTACAAAAACAATACCTGATACCCGAA
>JAJOZX010005503.1:250000-319073 GCA_023014485.1 Bathynomus jamesi | reverse complement strand
TTCGCCAAGTGTAGTTGCAATTTTGGCCGTAATCTCGTTCGGAATTGGATATATGATAAACTATGAAGTTATCTGAATAGTAGATGACAATTTACACACACACACACCACACACACACAACACTTCGGAAAAAAGTTCGCCTAGAAACAAAATTTATAAAAAACCAAATTACAATTGGTAATATTCTGCTTTCGTTGATTTTTGTATTTTTCTTAGTGACACTAATAACATTTCAACACAAAAAACAGTCATTAGTGATTAGTAATATGTTGTTCGAGGCGATTTTTTCGAAAAACTGTACACCGCGTGTGCACACACACACAACAACACACACACATATATATATGGTAGTAGTTCCGCGCGCATTGGTCTCTTCACACAAAGGTCAGCTGGTAGCCCCACCTCTCTCTTCCTAGGAGAGAGAGAGAGAGAGTGAGTTACGTAATACAAGCAATAAAATGGAGAACGCTCTTATATACAATATTAATAGTTAAATATAAACAAGGAGTGTGTGTAATATAAATCTATTATAATGTTAATGCTGTTCTAAATGCATACATAAACTTTATACGTGGTAATAAGACTAAGATTTTAAGAATATTAATACTAATTTGAAAGTTATTACTGAGCGCAAAACACACCTTTTACGAGCCTAACTTCTCGTAAAAAATGAAAACGAAATGTTTAGTTATTATTCCGTAGAGTTTTACGCAAACACACAAATTTTGTTTTCTTTCTTACGCCCGCGGGGAGGGGCTTATTTACTTTGTTATAGTTATTTAAATAATAATAATAATAATAATAAACGTTCAAACTGAGTTAGGAAAAAAAAATGTTTCGAATGTGAATTGGTTTGGGACTAAGAAGTTGATACACTTTTTAATTTTTTTAGACATTTCATGCAGTCAACAAGGTGTGTACACACACACACACACATATATATATATATATATATATATTATATATATATATATAGGGTGGTTCCATAAGTCCGGTCTCTCAAGAAAATTTATTTCAAATTAAATTTACAAAAGTAATCTAGGGTGTTTCAGGTCGACCCTAGAAATATGGAAAAATACCAAATACAGACGACAAATTCCACCAATTTCCATATTTCTAGGGTCGACCTGAAACATCCTGTACATCAGATCTAAAACCAATGTTCAGATTGATATCTGTTTTGGGAGTGAGTTACACTTCTGGGTTAAAGGCCTCCACATTTTCCTCAGGAGTGTAACTCATTTCCATATTAGCTACTGCTTGTTATTCTACCTGCAACAAAAAAACAAAAAAAGGTCCCAAAACAAGACATCATCAATTTGACCATTTGTTTTAGTTGTAATGTATTACTTTTGTACATTTAATTTAAAATAAATTTACCTATAAGACCGAACTTATGGGACACCCGTATATATATATATATATATATATATATATATATATATATATATTATATATATATTATTATATATATATATATTCTAAGATAACGAAACAAATTATTAAACCTTTATCAGTTAAATGTTAAAAAAATTGTCGTTAGAAAACTGTTGCCATTTGAGGATATTTGTTTTTAACATTTAAAATATATTCAAAAATTAAAAATTAAAAATAAATACGTTTCTGAAATAAATTTTAAATATAATTTTTTTTTTTTTTAATAAATAATAAAAGAATTTACCGCAGAAACTATTTATAATTTATAAATTGGTTATTTATTTAGTATATATTTTTTATTTTACCGATTTTCCTTATTTATTTATTTATACAGATAGCCAATTGTCCATTATTTATTAAGAGCCCAGTAAAGCCCAAAGCTTAAAGGCCAAAAATAAATAAAAATAAATAGTCCAATTTCACAATTATTCATTTCGAGTTAAAATTATTTTAAGAACAAAATTCGTAAAATTATAAAATTATATTTATTTTATAAAATAAAGGTTATAAATTCAATTCAATATTTATTTATTTATCCACTTTTATATATTTATTTTTTATTTGTTTACCTATATTAGTTATCCCTTAATATACCTATTCGTATAGCCGGTGATTTTTCTTCTTAAACACGTGATACTGTTTTAAAAGGTTTGTATTTTATTATATAAAGCGTCAAATTTTTACTGTACCTTCTCTCTACTGAGAGGGAATTAGCCCCATAGTGCAAAAAATGTTCTATGTTATGTTCTCTCGGCTCACGATACTTGGACAATACTTTCGACGGAAAAGAGTCACGTCCAACAGATTTCCTGCGGTTGTGATAAAGGAATATCATGGCCACAAACATCACCAGGTCTCAACCGCAGTGACTTTTATCTATGGGGTTATTCAAAAGATAGTGCGTTTAAACATATTCCACGTAGAACAGAAGAACTGAAAGTATCAACTGAAGAAAAAACTTCAGATTTCAACAGATACTCTGTCCAGAGTAGTGCAAAGTTTTGTTGTTCGTGTGCAGAGTTAATGAGCTGAAAGGAAATCACATAGAGCATGTTTTGTACTAGAGAACTAATACGTAATGAGTAAAGAAAGTACAGTAAAAATTCCAGGCTTTTATTTTAGTTAATAAAAAAAAATACAAAGTCCTTGAAGTGTGATACGCTTAAAAAATCACTTGATATTTAGTAATATACTTATCATTATTTTATTTATAATACATAAATCTTACTTTTACAAAGAGTTAAGGGTGACAAGTCAATTTTGAAGCCCCTTACAAACAAAAAAAAAAAAGGTAAATATATATATATATATATAGTTTCACACATCACTGTAGCCAATTCGGAAGGTCCTTGGCTCAAATTTGCGAGTTTTCAACTCGGAGAAAAATTGGTGAAAACGTTGGTGAATTTTTTTTTTTTTTTTTTTTTTTTTTTTGTAATCTCCCCGGTAGAGAATAACGTTCAGTCACGTAAACAGAGAGTCTAATAAATTCAAACCTACTTTAAATGCAATCCCAGTCTAGCGAAGAAGAGAGGCAGAGAAACACGATGTGGAAGGAACCTCCAAATATGCAAATTAATTTGATAAAAGGAGCAACACACGTCTGAAAATAAGGGATTCTTTGGGACCTGCCTTCATTTTGAGGGAGTGTGTCTCCCACCAGGATATTTTAGTATGCAAAATCGCCTGTATATATGTAGTGTGAAGTTTATTTTTACGGCAATTTAGAATATTATATAGCATTTACGAGTGTAAATATTGTATATGGTCGTGTGTGTGCGTGTTTATTTTTTGTTCTAAAGGATACGATATTCTTCTTTATAGCCAATGGTATATAATGACGAAAATATAAAAAAAAATATAGATATATATAACTTTTTTTTTTTTTAAATACTAAAATAAAATTCACAAAAAATTAGGACAAGTAAAAATACTGAACCTTACTTAAACCTCGAAAAAAGAAAAACACTAAAATTAACCCCGCCCCTCAAAAGAACAAAAAATCCCTACGAGTTAAAAAATTTATCGGATGACGTCACGCTGTTCCTATAACTCGAAAATATAAATTGTATCAATAAACAGGAACTGAATTTGGAGCTGAAAAATAGCCCTGAAGCACCAATTTACCACCTTACGCTGAAACTGAATGAGCTTTCAAGTTCTTACCAAAGAGAGAACGGCGGAAATTGAGGAATTGGTAGAAAAGATAGGTTAAAATGGAGGTTAAAATGGAGACTCAAATTTTTCAAAATTATTCCCTCTACCCCTATAAAAGGGGTCAATGATTAGCTAATATACAAAATGAAAAATATTATATATATATATATATATATATATATATATATATATATATATATATATTATATATATATATATATATATATAATTATATATATATATTATATATATATAGGGTGAACCAAATGTAGGTGGACATTAAATGATAACGTTTATTTTGAGAATACATATTTAATTTTTTTGTATACTATAATACAAAATAAAATTTAAATAAATTTAGTTATAATATTTAATATAATATAACACAAACACCATAGTTATAATGAACACCATAGTTATAATATAATATAACACAAACCGTATTCAACCTACTGTCCATCTACTTTTGGTTCACCGTGTATATATACTAAAAAGTGTAATGTTAAATTCCGCTGTACTAAATTCTAATATTTTTAACACGTTCTTGTCTGTTGATGGTTAATATTAACGTTAATTTTAACTCTTAAAAATATTTCAATGCTAAATTTAACGCCACAATTCCGTTATTAACGTGAAAATATAACGTGTTTTTAAAACCGTAACATATACAGGGTGTGTATAAAGTAACGCGAGTAAAGAGACAAATCTGATTTGAATGTGATACGCCGTGCAAGAAAGAACCTGTGTAGAAGTTGATGGTGGACATTTTCAACAGCTCTTATAAAATATACTATCGTATATACAGTTGTTATACAGTACGTGTAATAAATATTATTCGTCCATGTTCACTCGCGTTAACAAAATTCAAATCGGATCTCTCTTCACTCGCGTTACTTTATACACACCCACCCGGTATTAAGGAAATTTTTAACGCGTTGTACTATTAATAGCATTTTTTTATAATAATTATTTACTTACTGAAATGTTAAAAACTAAACTACAGGGTGTCCCATAAGTCCGGCATCATATGAAAAAAAATTAAAAAAGGCAAAACAAAAGCTTTTATTTACAGAACGTGCTCAATATGTCCACCATTGTTTTCAATACACAAATGTTCAACACTCCTAATTTTCTCTGCGTATACCAGCGCTTTCAAGTGGCCCCAGAGATAAAAATCTAGTGGCGTGAGATCCGGGCTTCTAGCTAGCCATTCCACAGGCCCTCGACGTCCTACCCAATGACCAGGGAATTGTTGGTACAGGTATTCCCTTACTTGGGTGCTGTAATGTGCAGGAGCGCCGTCTTGCTGGAACCATGTTGGGAAATTTCCTTCTTCGTTCAAGACACTGAGAAATGCTTCTTCCTTGAGCATACGTAGGTAGGTGCCTCCAGTGACATGTTCATCGAAAAAGAGGGGGCCTATGATGCGATCCTTCCAAATGTCACACCATACCATCACCCGAGATGCACCTTGTTCCTTCGAAGAGGTATAACCAGTGAGGGTTGTTTTGAGACCAGTAGTGGGTGTTCTGTCGATTTACCTCACCATTTCCATAAAAAACAGCCTCGTCACTGAACAGAATGGTGGACGGGAAATTGGCATCCCGAGCATATTGTTCCCTAGCCCATTCACAAAATTCCATCCGCCGGTTGGGATCATCTTCGCTTAATTTCTGTAGGATCTGAAGTTTATATGGATGCCATTTGTGAGCCTGAAGAATGCGATGGATGCTACTTTTCGACACTCCTGTCTCGGCGGAAAATCGCCGAAGAGACTTATTGGGACTTCTGTTAAAATGAGCCAGGATAGCAGTCGCTGTATCATCGTCAGTGGACCTCCTTGAAGGTCCACTGCGTGATTTATCTTCTATGGATCCTGTTTCCTTAAACTTTGCAACAAGTCTGCTAACACAACTCTGTGTTATTGGCTCGCGGTCTGGATGCAGTCTGTTAAATTCAGCAGCGGCCTCTCTTTGACTCCGATTTCCTATGAGTAGAATTAGCTGGATTCGTTCTTCCTTACTCACAGACATTATGGCCTGTAGAAAGAGAAAAATATGAATTATGGTTTGTAGAAATAGAAAATATGAATTTCTCCTATGATGCCGGACTTATGGGACACCGTGTGTGTGTGTATGTATATATATATATATAATATATATATATATATATATATATATATTATATATTATATATATAATATATATATATGAAAATTAT
Organism: Bathynomus jamesi; assembly: GCA_023014485.1. NCBI lineage: Eukaryota > Metazoa > Arthropoda > Malacostraca > Isopoda > Cirolanidae > Bathynomus > Bathynomus jamesi. The sequence continues at coordinate 313,259 of JAJOZX010005503.1, read as the reverse complement.
TTCACGAAAGTAACACGTAAATAATATGATGAAAATAACCACGAAAGAAAAGGAAACACAGAATGGTGCTCAAGCGCTTTCGTCTAATGACATCCTCAGGAACACTGAAATAAATAACAAGTTCGAGACTATATATACACACAGTAGGTCACAAAAAAAATAAAATAAAAAAATAAAAAAATAAAAAAAAATTGTAGGAGGAGCATACAAATTTATAAGGAAAAACTACCAGAGTTTTAGCACTTTGCTCCTCTTGTCTAAATCCATTCTGAACGAATTCAAAACAACAGGATCAAGCGAAAAAAGGCCTTGGCTAATATTAAAATTATTTGTAAGTTGAATAATGGCAGACTCAAGAAATTTCTATTAACAATGTTGCTCGAGTGAAACAAATTGAAGCATTATTCCAATCAATACAGTGGGATAACTCTGACAAATGGACGAAAAGGGCACTGGACGACTGTCCCGTTCTAACGGAATATTGATGCTGTTTTACATGCGTGTGCAAATCCTCTCCCGTCTGCCCAATGTAAAAGGAATCACATTGTTTCACAACCAATTTTATAGAGAATGCCTGAATTATTGGTAGGGCTATTTTTTACTATGATATTTTTCACAATATTGTCATATGAAAATATTACATTAATATTCAAAAGTTTAAGTACATTAGCAATGCCTAAAAAGCCCGAGAAAAATGGAAGTACTAAAATATTCTTCGACAAAGTGCGAGGGTTATTATTCACACGATAGAAAGTTCGTTTTGTCTTGTTAAGACAAGATTCCAAAAACGCAGGTGGGTAACACAAATCACTGCCAATACTGTTGATTTTTTCTAATTCGGCACCCAGTGTGTGTGTGTGTGTGTGTGTGTGTGTGTGTGTGTAAAATTAATTTTGTATATTAGCTAATAACTGATTTCTTTTTATCGGGTAAAGAGGATAATTTTGAAAATTTTGAGTCTCCATTTTAACGCATCTTTCTTGCCAATCGCTCAATTTTTTCCCTATATATATACATACACACACAGTGGTGTAGTGGTAAATAAAGAAGTGAGGGAACGCATTTTGAAAGTGTTACTCAGATGCGGGGGGGACAATGGCAAGCGCGGCGAGCCCATACAGCCGGGGGTCCGGGGGCACTGTAAGCCTCCCGGGAAATCTTTTGAAATCTGACCCATTTCAGGAATATTTTGAGGTCATATGCACTGGATATTAGGATATATTCCAAGGTTGAAGATGCAGTATTTCCAGTGTCATTAGATATACGACATCCAGTACGATCAATAAAAATAGCTAACAACTGGAATGATTAACTAAAAAAAAGTTAACAACTGGTACGCCGTGGTGACTGTTTCACCAGATCTTTATAGGCTAGCATTGCCTCAGTCGAAGCTAAAAGAAATGAAACAGTTAATGATTCTTTCTCATATTTCTTCTAGGGGTGGAATTAAAATTTCATGACGTTAGAGATTTGTAAGTTCGGATTTATTTGAATAGTGAGGGAACGCCGTTCCGTCTACCAAAAAAGTAAGGGAACGCCGTTCCCACGCGTTCCCACAGCACTACACCACTGTATATATATATATATATATATATGTATATATATATATATATATATATATATATATATATATATATATATATATATTATATATATATAGCGTCTTGAAGCTTTGATTCTTTTTATCCGAATGAGATCGGAGTAATCGGGAGAAGCCTTTTAAAAGAAGTTGAAATGAATCCCTTTTTTTATCTGATTTTTAAACGAGCGAAGAATAGCGGGCTCGAGCGAAGCGATCTCCGCGTCTATGCGTAGTACCCTTTGGGCATCATGCCCGAGGAAATGTGATCGGCCCGAAAGGGCAGAGGTGAAAAATGAGCTCGGTATTAAAAAAAAAAAAATCTCTGCATGGTTAAAATAGCACATATATCATCGACTACCATATATCATTGATCCATAACCATATATCAGTGACCACCATTGCAAAATGGTTACTTTAACCATGCAATGAGTGCGTGAACCATGTTTATACTTTTTGGTAAAGCACGACTGTATATCAACGGCTGAAAAAACAGTTTGAATTGGTTGTCAAAAGAAGGAAGAAGAAGAAGAAGGAGAGAGAGAGAGAGAGAGAGAGAGAGAGAGAGAGAGAGAGAGAGAGAGAGAGAGAGAGAGAGAGACTTAGAAGTGAAAAAGCAACAATAAAGAGAGGCTACTCAAGAAGCGAGAAATGAAGAGAGAAAAAGGAAACAAAAAGAAGAGAAAGAAAGAATAATAAAGATAGAAGAAAAAAGAGAGAGAGAGAGAGAGAGAAATGACGCATACACATTCTTACGTTTCATACGTACAATATTATTCATCATGATCCCGATATGCAAATTGCCCTCCGACAGCAAACAATCACCACTTATTGTAATGACTCGAGCACAGTTACCTCCGCGTGTATGTATATATATATATATATATATATATATATATATATATATATATATTATATATATATATATATGCGCCTCGGTGGTGTAGTGGTTAGCGCCGCTGACTACGAGTCCTTCGGCCCCGGGATCCAGACCCGGTGACGGCAGCCGAAGCGCAGCAAAACCCAGCTATTCATCCTTCCACACATAAAGTGATTGGTAGGTAAATGGGTACCCTGGGTGGCCTAGTGGTTAAGACACTGGCTGCTGGTGGGGCGTGATTCGGATTCCACGTTAAACTGTAGGTCTAAGGTGGAGTGAAAAGCTTGACTTTCGTCAGAACGAACAATTCTGGCGGAAGCTAACTAAAGGTTAAAGGTATATAACGTGGCCATGCTGCAACATCACACCCCGTTAGATCAGCAAAGTTAAGCAACATTGAGTTTGGGTATTAGTCGGATGGGTGACCCGTGGTTCGGATCCTACGTCAAGCTGTAGGTTCCCTCTGTCACGCGACCTTAGCCGTTACGAAGGGCGTCAACCAACCGCCAAAACCAACCTTCCACATAAATACTTAATAAAAATAGTAACGAAATTTCTGTACAAACCGTTTTTAACAAATTCCCTCAGTCAGTGATTCGATCCTGTTGGTATCTGTGAGCGCAACCATACATTTATAACTGTTATACGAGATTCTTGTACACCAAAACACAACAACTTCCCTCATTCCTCAGTACTCCAAATAACCACGTACATAACGTTAACTCATGCCAATAAACACGGCATGAATCGTAAAAATGAGACAGTATGTTTATTTTGCAAACATGTATTTATAGACGGTTCGAAGATTCATTGTTTTAGGAGTACTATGTGAGGTGTCTGGTACGTACGATGGTCGCAAATTTGCGCTTATTTCGATGTTGGTGCTATACGTGACCCGAATATGATTTATGTTATTAAACCCGTGTATTCACCAGTTCTGCAAATAGTTTTGACCCCCCCCCCCCCCCAAAAGGCATGAAGTTAAATTAAGTAGTTTATCATTTTCTTTTTTTCATACGCTCATTCGTATATAACTATCAATTATATTTGCTTTATATATATATTGTGTGTGTGTGTGTGTGTGTGTGTGTGTGTGTGTGTGTGTGAAATGAGCGTATGACTGAGTGGAATAATGTTTGCGTGAAAAAATGTTACACTTCATATTCCTTCCAATTAAACTATGATATATATATATATATATATATATATATTATATATATATATAATATATATATATATATAACAGCACTTGTTTTAAAATGTATGCAATAATGTTAAAAGAGTAACAAACAATTTCCAGAGAGAGAAATTCTAAATCACGATTCGTCGTCGAAATATTTTATTAAAAAAAATTACAGTTTTTAGGTGCAAAAATGTTGCAGTGTTGCAGTCACACATGTTGCATTCTTCTTGTTCCAGAAAGGTTACATTATATATATACATATACACACAGTATATAACAACTTCGTTTTGCAGGCGCAATTTTTATTTCATGAATTGGTTTTATTCATGAGATGAAAAACTACGGTACCACAGTGCCAAAGTGTCACAGCGTCACAATGCCACGCATATAATATTTATAAGAGTGTGTACATTTGATGATTAAACTATTCACTTTTCATAAAAGTATATATATATGTGTGTGTGTGTGTGTGTGTGTGTGTGTGTGTGTGTGTGAAACGACTACTGTAGTAAATACGCAGTATAGCAAATACGCAATGTAACAAGTAAACAATATCGCAAATACTCAACATGGCAAATAGGCAATATGGCAAATATACGAACATATAGTACGTACGTAATATAGTGATTACGCAATAGAGCAAATACGCAATGTAGCAAGCGAGAGGTGCAATAAGTACGCAGTATAGGAAACACATAATATAGTAAGGGAGCAATATTGCCTATAATATAGCAACTATACATTATAAAATAATAACTTTACTGCAGAGCTTGTTATAAAATAAAGGAAGCAAATATAAAAGTAGCTTACGTACAAATATGTATTCATTACTTAAGGGAAAAGCATTCTGATGTTAACACAAGGAAAAAAGCAGAGGCCATAAATATTAATATATGATTGGGGTCATAAATTTTATTATGACGCACAATACATTTATAAGACGAAATTAAGTATGCAATAGAATTTTTAGCATAGAGAACTTTCATATGAAAAGGTATAACTTTTCATGTAAGGGGTTCCAAAAAACCTTAGCGCCCCCCCCCCCCCCATTTGCAGCTAGCTTACATGTTTACTTATATCGAAATAGTTTTTAGTGATTATAAAAAATATAAAATTCTTATTTATTGCATGTATTAAAATCATCATGATCATTCGGACTGTACCGTCAAAGGCAAGGTTTAAAGCCTTGGCATGAACTTCCAAAGCCAAGAAAAACTCAACTTAACATCGATGACAGAATGTGGTTTGCCCATTATCTTGAGATTGGGATGTGGATGATTTCATGCATTTAGCTGTCTCCGATGAATTTTTTGTTTACGTAACACGTCGGCCTAACTACCAAAATGATCGAGTGTAGGCCACAACACCAGATGAAATCGATGACAATGAACATTATCGCGAATTATTAAAAAGTCCAGACTGTGTTGGTGTGTTTGTTTTGTTCACTGCAAAGAAGCTCATGTGGGTGCTGAAGCCAAATGGTCAGAGTTGGGAGGACAATATTTTCGTGATATTATTCTATCCCAGCATGTCATTCCTTTTCTAAGAACCCAAACAATGTTATGGATGTCGATCAGGTCACACTTCTGCACGATAAGGCCCCTGCTTTAAGGCATTAGCCACTCAACAGTTGTTGTGGAACCATGAGATCGATTTCTTTGGAAATGAAGAATGGCCAGGAAATTCTCCTGACCTGAACGTCTGTGAACACATTGGATCAGTTACAAAGGACAGGTTGAATGTCTCTTGTTTCAAGAACCTGCAGCAAATCGATTTTCGAAGGATACAATGACGCAACACAGTGAAACTGTTTTAGCAAATTTGCGTACGATCAGATCTATTCACGTCATCACTTTTGGCAAGCTACCCAAAGCGAATTCAGGCTGTCTTGGAAGCCAATGGCGGGAACACCAAGTTTTAATTGTTTCTCATTAAATGCAGGATTAAATTCTCTTTTGTGAGGTATGTTTAGTTTTACTGTACCTCTAATGGTTTAGGCCATGGGCGGGGGGCTAAGGTTTATTGGAGCCCCGTATATAGGGATATGTACACACACACACAACACGTATATATAAAGGTGTTGTGTGTAATGAATCGTATGAAATATAAATTTCCAAACCATAATTGAATGCTCGCTTATAAATTCATGAGAGAGAGAGATTACAAGGAGAGGTTACAAGGAAAAGAAGTACCTAAAAGGCCTTGCGGCCCATACCGAGGATGGGGTACCAATGGAACGGGTGCCAGGGAAAATTTTGTCTTTCAAACTATGCTAGCAGTAGTAGAAAACTGGATAGAAAAGTAGAAGGCTCTCTCCCCACCCTCCGCTCCCTCCCTGCCAGAGGCAGGTACGGAAAAAGGTTGAAGAAAATACCTTGACCCTGGAAAAGTAGCCAAGGAAATTTTACAGGAAAGTGGAGAATATAAATAGCTCTATATTTAGCTTGCTCACAGAGACACCGAGCAAGCGAACTCCTGCACAGTTTTCTGAGGTTTTAATCTTAAACTCTGAGTTTGTTCAGTACTTTGTCCAGCCTATTTTTAAAACAGATTTACACTTGACTGGAAACAACCTCTGAGGGAAGTTGGTTCCAGATATTAACTATTTTATAGGAAAAGAAATTTCCGCAGACTGAGGTCCTAAATGTCTTTACACACTCAAATAGTGTGCAAGATTTCGTCTACCCTTTTCTTGAACTGATCCACAGAGGAACTGTTCACAACTTCCGAAGGTAACCTGTTCCATGTGTCACAGATCTATACGTAAAGTATTCCCACATACACTAGTCCTAAACCGTTTCAAATCCAACTTCCAACCATTGTTGCGAGTTGGGTTTATCATTTAAACTAAACATACTTCTAAAATCGACATCGTTGAACCCGCGTAAGAGCTTGAAAACCTCGATCAGTTGACCGCGCAGCCTCCGAGTTTCAAACGAAAACAAGTTCAGGGCGCGTAACCGTCGATTGTAGCCCATATGCCTAACGGAAGGGATTAACTTTGTGGCCCTCGCCTGCACTCGCCAGCCTCTCAATATCTTTCCTGAGGGTGGCGACCAGAACTGCACAGCATACTCCAGGTACGGCCGAACAAGGGAATTGTACAGTGAGAGCACAATCTCCTTGTTCCGAAACTGAAATTGCCTCCTGATATAACCCAATAGTTTCTGGGCTTTCTTTTCCACCTCTACACACTGTTTCGTAAACTTAAGGTCGCTGCTAATTAGCACACCCAAGTCCTTTTCTAAATCAGTCACCTCGATATTACTGCCCAACATCGAGTAGTCCGACTTGGGATTGGCGTAGCCAATGTGCATCACTTTGCATTTACCCAAGTTAAACGGCATTTGCCATTTTTCGGACCACTCTCCTATCCTACCTAGGTCCGCACGCAGTTCCTCGATCGCTTCGGGCGTCCCAACATTGGCCCCAAGCTTGGTGTCATCAGCGAATTTGGCGATCCGACTGACGATGCCACCGTCGATATCATTTATGTAAATGGTAACAACAGTGGCCCCAAAACGGAACCCTGAGGAACCCCACTAGTGACCGAGGCCCAACCCGAACTAGCCCCTTTAATTACCACCCTCTGCCGCCTATTCTCAGCCAGTTTTCAATCCACCTACCTATTTCCCCACCGATACCCAGCGCGCGCACTTTCGCCATTAGCCGGCGGTGAGGTACCTTATCAAAGGCTTTCTGAAAGTCGAGATAAAGTATATCAATCGCCCTACTCTTATCGTACTCACTCAACATGACGTGGAAAAACTCGAGCAAGTTGGTGAGACACGACCTATGCCGTCTAAACCCATGTTGGGAGTCCCCAAGCAGCTTGTAGGAATCCAAATGCTCAACGATTCTATCAGCTATTATCCTTTCTAATAATTTACCTACAACTGAAGTGAGACTAATAGGACGATAGTTCCCTGGACTTTCGTGATCCCCTTTCTTAAAGATAGGGGTCACGTTGGCCTCCCTCCAGTCACCAGGCACCTGGCCCATTACCAACGATTTGTTGAAGACTGTAGCCAGGTGGGGAGCCACCTGGTCGCGCACTTCTCGCAAAACACTGGGGAGAAACTGGTCTGGCCAAGGAGCCTTAAACGCGCTCAGTTTGTCTATTCTATGAGCAACGACTGTCGCGGTACATCTAACACTATCCAGGCCAGCACCTTCGTGCCTCACAGCTGGCTCGGGGATGACGCGGGTATCCTCCCTGGTGAACACTCCCGCAAAGTACTCATTAAGCACATTAGCGATGTCCGCGTCGGAGGTCCGCAGAACGCCGCTTCCGTCCTTTAAAGGACCTATCATGCTTCTAATGGGCTTTCTACTATTAACATAACTGAAGAACTCTCCTTAGAGAGAGAGAGAGAGAGAGAGAGAGAGAGAGAGGAGAGAGAGAGAGAATTATTTCTATCGCTTTCTCCATCTACCTACCTAATGTTATACATTATTGTATGACGTAATTATTCTATATTTGGCAAGCAATTACTCTGACCATTGCTTGTTTATGTTTCATTTCTTAATTAACCTATTTCGGTACTTTATTACCAATCACCCTTAAGGGCCTCCTACTAAAATATACTTAATTAGGGTCGGAAGATAAAGATAACTATATACCGTTTATTTACGTAACTCTAAGTAGAGCTAATGAGTATGGATTTAATTACCTACAAATTTAACTAAATGAAGAAATTCAGAGAGAAGTGAAGATCACTAAGTTGCACGATAACAACACTGGTCAACAAAGATTTTTCATCAGAGTAAAATTTGTGGTGGCTGGATAGCATTTTTCACGCTGATTCCAAAACTGCATTCAGATTTTTTCTAGCACGTATAGTTTTCAAGATGAAGGCATATATATAACTACACAGATTTAACCATTTTAAATAGGCAAAATACTAATATTTCAACATTTGATTGTGTTTATTTTATTGTGTTTTTTTAGTTTATTCATCTTATTTATTTCAATTATCTTAATTATACATCTTATGTATTTCAGGTGTGAGCTTTTACGTCTAGCAGCATTGTGATTCAGGCAACAACGCCGTGCTTTGTGTGTCAAAAGATCAGTCCACTCCAAGAACTTGTTGTGTCAAGTTGGTGTACATTTTTTTTTAATTTATAGTTTGCTCAGGTCAGTCAACATGCCTCGACAATGTAAGAATGACCCCGACAAGTTCTGTTTCGTATGCGGCCAGTTGACAACTAAAACACAGCGACGAAGTATTACAACCGACATTAAGAAAATATACAAGCTATACTTTGGTTGCCATCTAGGTGACCAAGATAAACCATGAGCGCCACATCAAATCTGTTCTGGCTGTTCAAATGGATTACGTGATTGGCTTAACAAAAAGAAAGCTTCAATGCCATTTGCCATACCCATGATATGGAGGGAGCCGAGAGATCATCATGAAGACTGTTATTTTTGTAGTGTGAACTTAATGGGGTTTTCTGCCAAGAACAAACACCAGATTGTATATCCAAACTTGGATTCAGCACGTAGACCAGTAAAACATGATGAAACATTGCCCATTCCAATTTCCCCAAGTGATAGGCTAGATTCTATCATAGATGACATGGAAAGTGATGAAGGTGCAACTGGCGTTTCCGGACCATCTACAGAACCAGAGTACACTTTTGAAGGTAGACATTTAGAGCCTAAAAAGTTAACCCAAGGACAGTTGAATGATCTTGTTAGAGACTTATCGCTGTCTAAAGAGAAATCAGAGCTTCTCGCCTCAAGACTAAAGGAGAACAATTTACTTGAGAACATGTTCGTATTAGTTACTACCGAAAGCGGAATTTTGAATTAACAGCATTCTTTTCAGTAGACGGTCCTCTCTGTTATTGCCATGACATCAATGGACTATTTACAGCCATATCTCAGACGTATGTGGCATCTGAGTGGCGCCTCTTTACTGATTCGTCGCAGAGAAGCCTGAAAGCAGTTCTTTTGCATAATGGTAATATAATGCCATCCATCCCCATTGCCCATTCCGTCCATCTAAAAGAGACATATGACAATATGGATATACTACTTAAGGCAATCAAATACGACAGTCATCAATGGAATGTTTGTGGAGATCTAAAAGTTATAGGAATGCTTATGGGTATGCAGTCAGGATTCACAAAATTTTGTTGTTTCCTTTGCCTGTGGGACAGTCGCGCCACTATAGAACATTACACCAAAAGTGACTGGCCACTTAGGTATACATATGTCCCAGGGATAAGCAATGTCCAGTCTGTCCCTTTAGTGGATCCCCAAAAGATCTATCTGCCACCTCTTCACATTAAACTTGGTTTAATGAAGAATTTTGTTAAAGCAATGGGTAAAGTCAATTCTGAAGGGTTCCAATACCTTTCAAGGAAATTTCCGAAGGTTACTACAGCAAAATTGAAGGAAGGAATTTTTGTTGGGCCACAAATAAGGGAGGTTTTGAATGACACTGAATTTGAAAAAGTCCTAAGTCCGCTGGAATTGAAGGCTTGGCTGGCGTTCAAATGGATATGTGAAAACTTTCTTGGAAGCAACAAGTCACCTGCGTATAAGGATGGAGTCAAGAACCTCCTTGATGCCTTCAAAGAAATGGAGTGTGTCGAATGTCGTTAAAAATTCACTTCCTGCATTCCCACTTAGATTTCTTTCCTGAAAACCTTGGTGCAGTGAGTGACGAGCAAGGCGCGCTTCCATCAAGATATTCAGATGATGGAGAAGCGCTACCAAGGATATTGGAATGAAAGCATGATGGCGGACCATTGTTGGATGCTGTATCGTGACAATCCAGGCCAAATTTACAAAAGGAAATCACACTCACAGCGCTTTTAATAAAATAATGTATATATTCTTTATTTAAGTACATTGAATAAGGTATATGATGTATTTGTTGTTTAGCATTCCTAAGTGTGATCTATACATCCATAAATTTTCTTATAGCAATATCAAAAACTTAAAAATATCAAAACCAGTGTATCTATATAACTATACGTGCTAGAAACAAAATAAAACCAGATTCGGAATCAGCGCGAAACATGCATTAAGAAATGTGTGATCATGTTTGTGATGAGAAAAAAAGTTTCATTTTGTTGCCCAGTGCAATTATCCGATATAGCGATGCTGCCTACAACAGATCACCAACTTGGCAAGAACACAGAATTGCATTTTACTCTTAAAGAAAACAAAATAAGGTATGGTCTTAGTAGAACAAATGTAATGTACGATTGTTAACCCGCTTGTAACCAAGAACGAACATGACGTCATCACTCAGTTGTTGTTTTTCTTCATTTGTAGGAAACGCAAAGAAAACTTGTATTTTTAAGTTGTAGAATTTTTTTTTTTTTTTTTTTTTTTTTTAATAAGCTGCTTAAACGAATATGGCGACGGATGCATGGAAGTGGTTTTTTAGCAATGTTAATAATAATAGAAATTTTTACTGGTTGTAAACATTACACTACCGTCTGACAAGAGTCCCTTCGGAGGGTATGTTCCTTTCTCTGACTAGTCATAACTAGAAGAGTTTTTATGATTAGCTAATTTGAAAAGACAAAACCTAATCTGCTTCCTATTTCTGTAAATATTACCTGAGAATTAACGGTTCTCATCATTACCAAACAAACTTATCTTTTTTTTAGAACTTCACAAGTGAACCTATACTTTGCCAGTAGGTACTAATCATGAATAATTATGTTTTGAATATTAATTTTGATCAGTATTATTACTACTACTACTATTAAAAGAGAGTTACAAGGAGTTACAAGGAAAAGTAGTACCTCAAAAGGCCTTGCGGCCCATACCGAGGAGGTACCAATGGCAACCGGTGCCAGGGAAAAATTCATATACCCTCAAATAGTGTGCAAGATTCGGTCTAACCTTTTCTTGAACAGATCCACAGAAGAACTGTTCACAATTTCTGAAGGTAGCCTGTTCCATGTATCACAGATCTTATACATAAAGTAATTCCCACACACACTAGTCCTAAACCGTTTCAAATCCAACTTCCAACCATTGTTGCGAGTTGGGTTATCATTTAAACTAAACATGCTTCTAAAATCGATATTGTTGAACCCGCGTAAGAACTTGAAAACCTCGATGAGTTGACCGCGCAGCCTCTGAGTTTCCAGCGAAAACAAATTCAGGGCGCGTAAGCGTCAATTGTATCCCATATGCCTAACGGAAGGGATTAACTTTGTGGCCCTCGCCTGCACTCGCTCCAGCCTCTCAATATCTTCCCTGAGGGTGGGCGACCAGAACTGCACAGCATACTCCAGGTACGGCCGAACCAGAGAATTGTACAGAGAGAGAGCACAATCTCCTTATTCCGAAATCGAAATTGCCTCCTCATATAACCCAACAACTTCTGGGCTTTCTTTTCCACCTCTACTCATTGTTTGGTAAACTTAAGGTCGCTGCTAATTAGCACACCCAAGTCCTTTTCCAAATTAGTCGCCTCGATATTACTCCCCAACATCGAGTAGTCCGACTTGGGATTGGCGTAGCCAATGTGCATCACCTTGCATTTACCCAAGTTAAACGGCATTTGCCATTTTTCGGACCACTCTCCTATCCTACCTAGGTCCGCACGCAGTTGCTCGATCGCTTCGGGCGTCCCAACATTGGCCCCAAGCTTGGTGTCATCAGCGAATTTGGCGATCCGACTGACGATGCCACCGTCGATATCATTTATGTAAATGATGAACAACAGTGGCGCCAAAACGGAACCCTGAGGAATCACGCTAGTGACCGAGGACCATCCCGAACTAGCGCCTTTAATTACAACCCTCTGCCGCCTATTCTTCAGCCAGTTTTCAATCCAGCTACCTGCTTCCCCACCGATACCCAGCGCGCGTACTTTGGCCATTAGCCGGCGGTGAGGTACCTTATCAAAGGCTTTCTCAAAGTCGAGATAAAGTATATCAATCGCCCTACTCTTATTATACTCACTCAACATGACGTGGAGAAACTCGAACAAGTTGGTGAGACACGACCTATGCCGTCGAAACCCATGTTGGGAGTCCCCAAGCAGCTTGTAGGAATCCAAATGGTCAACGATCCTATCCGCTATTATCCCCTCTAATAATTTCCCTACAACCGAAGTGATACTAATAGGACGATAGTTCCCTGGACTTTCGTGATCCCCTTTCTTAAAGATAGGGGTCACGTTGGCTTCCCTCCAGTCACCAGAGAGAGAGAGAGAGAGAGAGAGAGATTCTAATGTCTACAATTCATTTAACTTTCGTGCTGAAGTAACATTCAATGAAGTTCTCTTTAATCCATTTTTTATTTATTTTATTTATTTTTCTGGTTTATTCCGTTTTCCTTTTTCCAACTTCACCCTTTCTCACATCATCCTTTCCCACATCCGGTATTTACTTCTTCATTTGTGTTCGCCGACCAAGAACCGAAGCGAATTATTTGCTGAAGCTTTTACGCTGCCGTTATCGTTGTCATCGGTAGCAATGGGATGTCGAAACTGAGTTAAAAATATGTCACAAATGTGTCGAAAGTATATTAAAAGTGTACAAAAAAGTGTGACAAAAAAAGTTTATCAGAAACGCGTCGAGAAAGTCTGGAAAGGAACCGAAATTATAAGGATTTCTTTCTTGCCAAAATTTAGAAAAGGGCGAACGAACGAGCCCTGACCCATTTCAAACTCTGCTCTTCATTTCACTATACCCCTCGATTTCCATTCGCTATGCCCGTTTGACTACTCTTCCGTCTATTAACCCGAACTGATTTCAGTTCTGTTTGTCTTCTCCTTCGATTTCTGACTTGTTTTATATGTTTTCCCACGAAAGGTCCTTAGTTTATTTTCTATTTCCCGTTTAATTCTATATTCCCTAATATAGAATTGTCTATTATCGTCCCTTCCATTCCCTTCCATTATCTCCATTTTTGTATATAAGAAACTCCGAACAATTGAACACATTCTGTACTATCTGGTCTACATTTTGGCTACAACACCACCATTGCCCGTTAAATCAGCGTGGTGGTTAAGCGGCAGTGGGTTTGTTCTGTAGTTGGATGAAGTGACCTTGCTCCGCTTTCAGATGATGTAGCGACCCGTAGTAGGTAGTTCGAATCACGCGGCAAATTGTAAGTCCCCTCCGTCACGCAACTTTTTGCAGTTACGGAAGTGATTAATTAACCTCAAACTTTACTATTACTAATAATAATATCACTATCGATACTATTTACTAATTAATCCCGTATAATTCCTTTCTATTATTACCGTACGCAAGAGCGATTTTTTATTTCCTTTATAGGCCTTTCCTTTCTATTTCCTCGCTATGATTCCTTTCTCGAAAGAAAATGGAAAAGTGTGTCGCTTTCGAGTAACATATACGTAAAAACCACACACTTTTTTTTTCCTTTCTGGAGAAAATACGTTCAACCACAAATTCTTTTCAAAACCATTCATTATTTGAAAAATGATATGTTACGTTTAATGGTCAGGGAAGGAACGGTTTTAATTGGTAGCTCGAAAACATATGATACAAACTCTACCAGAGGGTAAAAGTTTGTGGTGGTAAAAATACAACCCTTAATTTTTTGGGTCAAAAACTTTTTATTTTTAAATTTAGACTCCCAATATTTTCACTTAAATGCATTACCGTATATATATATATATATATATTAGCGTTAACACAGGATTAACTCCAATAAAGCAAAATAACTTATATTTTTCCCCGAAAGTCATGGTACATTCGCTACTTTTATATCCATTCTTAAGAGCTCTTCTTAGTTATTGAAATGGTTCTTATTGACTTTCAGATGAGGTAAAAACGTTCATAAAACAGTTATTTAGTGAAATATATATAAAAGGCTATATATAACGCACCATAAAAGAGATGCAGACACCCTTATACGAAATATATGTAGAAATATAGCATTATGAATAACACACACACACACACACCTATATATATATATATATATATATATATATAATGTGTGTGTGTGTGTGTGTTTTCGTTATCGTTTTTATAAATTTATAACGAAATAAAGAGAGAAAGAACTTCAAAATGAGAATCCCGTTTTCTGTTTTTTTTTATTTGTTTTTTTTTATTTTGTGTGTTTTAAGCGGAAACAAAAGAAAAGTTTGATTCGAATTCATCATATATTAATTTTTTATCATTAAATTAAAAAAAGAAGAGATATATGAGAATATATAAAGCCGTTTTTATATATAATAACCAAATTACAGCATATATATATATATATATATATATATATATATATATATATAATATATATATATATATATATATATATAAGGAAAGAGAAAGGATAGAACATCGCGCGAAGGCCGATTTGGGCGAGTCTTTCATTCGATAACGAAACAATCAAAATGAGGGAGGTGGAAGCTAGAGAGCTAGGCTTTTGGGGGGTTGAAAATATAAAAAAAAAAGGGGGGGCCGGGGGAGTGTAGTCCGCCATATGCATTTATTCTAGTTTTAAAAAGTTAAAATTCAAAAAGATTTTTCGAAGTTGAAATGGATTTTTTCTAAGTTTCTCTCAAAGTTCGATGGAAAAACATAAATTTGTGACAGCTCAAGGAAGGACTTTGATAATGAGATAAGCATTGACAGACTACGTGAATCTGAGCTTTGAAACATAAGGATCCAGCCATCGGTATTATAATAATAATAATAATAATAATAATAATAATAAATATATATATACATACTGTATGTATGTAATATATATATAAGCAAACAACCACAGGGAAAAGGAAAAAAAAAAAAATTATATATATATATATATATATATATATGGAGATTGGAGGGGGGCGTATAAACCTCTCTCTCTCTCTCTAATACATTATTATTATCACTATTCGCTTGAAGAACGAATTACATATGTATCTAAATGTAAATTTCTACTCTGTCATATTTGGAAGCATACGAATGTATAAATATGATTTTAATTACATTTACATTATGTAAATTATTAACTTTGAAATATATATAGGCCCTATATGTTACGGTCAAGGCCCGGCAGTTGGACAATGCGCGCTTTGTCTGGACACACCGCGCATTGTCCTCCCTCATTTGACAGAGTTCAAAATACGAGTACAGTATAATAATAATAATAATTATTATTTATAATATATATATATATATATATATAGGGTGTCTCAAAAGTCGCGCACCATAGGGTTTATTCAGACGTACGAGGTTTACGAGTCGAAATGGTTTATAAGTGCTGCTTAATTACAATATATGTTCGAATAATAAAATTAATATGCACAATTAATCAAAAAGCTATCTTCAAATAATTAAATTGAATGAAGCTATATTAGCCAAGGGTGTCTCAGAAGTCGCGCACCATTGGTTAATATAGCTTCATTCAATTTATTTATTTTAAGATAGCTTTTTGATTAATTGTACATACTATTAATTTTATTATTCAAACATTATTGAACATATATTGTAATTAAACATCACTTATAAACCATTTCGACTCGTAAACCTCGTACGTCTGAATAAACCCTATGGTGCGCGACTTTTGAGACACCGTATAAGTTATAATGTTTCAGACCAACAAAGACTGTACAATAATGTAGAAATGTGTGTGCACCCATTAGGGGTCACCCATTTAAAGGTGTTTGTGGGGCAAGTGAAGCTCATGAGTTTTTCAATACCTCACAGTAATATATATATATATATATATATATATATATATATATATATATTATATATATATATATATATATATGTAGCAGTTATCATCGGTGACTACGAATCCACCAGCCCCTGGTTCGATTCCAGGCGAGGGCAGTCGGCGCTCAGCACACCCAGTTGTTCATATTTCCATATAGAAAAAATTGGTTGGTAGATAAATGGGTACCGAGCGTAACTTAGCGGTAAAGCCTTGGGCTGCTAATCGGAAGGTCGTGAGATCGAGCCCGGGTGAGAACTGTAATTTCTAACTTTCCTGCTGGGTCGTGGTTCGAATTCTATGTCAAGCTTGACCTTCGCCAGAATGAACAATTCGGTCGGAAGCGCAAAACTAAGGTTACGAAGGTGAACATGGAAAATAATAAACTAGTAGTACCTCCCCTCAAACTAAACCCGATAATCACCCAAACAACACTGGAAAATAAGAGAGGTATAATGTATAGTATTACGAGGAGTTGCAAGGCCAAGAGGAAGCCTCAAAGACCTTTCGGTCCACTCTGGGAAGTTCCTGTTATTAAACTACTGTTCCTAAACTAAAGGGTAGACAAGGGGACATCCTCGATTCTAAAAGAAAATAGCTTTATTGTCAGAGGGTCAAGACTATTTAACCAGCTACTCGAAAACATCAAAAACAGGACAGATGTCAAGATTGAAGTCTTCAAAAGAAGACTCGACCGGCCTTACGACATCTGATCGACTTGACATTGTATCGATAAGTATATTATGAGTTAAATTAAGTTAGGTTAGGTTGGGTTAGGTTAGAGTTAGTCAATCCCAGAATAGGCACCTGATATCATTTTTAGGTGCTTAATCTGGGATTGAGGCAAAGCACAGGTGCTTAATCTGGGATTGAGGAGAAAAAAATATAAACAGTTTTTAGAGATATAATTTCATTGTTTTTATCAATATTTGAAAAAATCAACTCTAACCTAACCTAACCTAACCTATACCAATTTATGTGGCAAGATAGATTTGCTTCAGATGGATTCAGAAACATTCGGGCTCATATTGCAGGAATTTATAATATCTAAAATTTTTCTTTATTCATTAAACCACTTTAAACCTTTTATAACTTTGCCTTTATTACATTTGTAATAAACTTTGTATAAACAATAAATTTTGTAATCATCAGGTTTTTTTTATTTAATTCCTTGCAAGGTGCCTATTCTGGGATTGAGGTTGAACGAAGGTGCTTCATCTGGGATTGAGGTACATCAGGTGCCTATTCTGGGATTGACCCGTTAGTTTTTTTTAGATGTTTTGGTCTTGCAGACGAAATGGGTACAATAGGTTCGACTCGACGTCTGGCTCAGGACGATCCCGGATGAGCTGGGTGTGCCCAGATATGCGAAATGGTGATCTCAGCAGGGCAACTCCATGTAAAAAGAGACCAAACATCTGCAAGGTTGCAAGGTATAAACTATTCCAAATTCCATATTATTTATCCTATCTCCAATTTTTTTTTTTAATAATTCTATTAAGGTTACGATACTTCAGAGCTTATTCAATTTATCTCAAAGATTAAAACCAGGCTGAACGAAATTACTAATAAATAAATAAATAAATATAGATATTATATATACATATATATATAACGAGAGAGAGATATAACGTATATTATTATTATTATATGAATCATAGATATAATAAAAGTACCTGTATCATGACTATTTGTATTTCTTTCAGGAATATAGCCATTACGATAACGCATTTGTGTAGTCTAGTTTCTGTATACACACGCATACCTTTTATACTACAGTAGTATTGAGAAAAGTTCTTAAGTATCGTAAATTCTATATTTAGTATCTATTTTAGGTACTATTTACCAGTAGTGTAAATGGAAAATATTACATTTTCCATTTGTCGCAGTATCTGTTGAGATAATACAATAAATGGAACGTGAAATCTAGCAATGGTTCCATGTTAGAAGTGTCTTCTTGTTCAAATTATGGGCGTGGCGAGCAGAACGGCGATGAGTTGCCAGATAGCTATTTCATTGTTTGTACTTTTATATTATTATAAATTTTTTAAATATTTAATTGTTTTTTTTAAGTTTTTGTTACATCTTGGATAACACATAAATTTATTGCAAATTAATTTTTAAAATTACCTTACATGAATATAAAATATGAATTAAAGTTTTTTGGAGGATAGAAAAATATACAAAAAAATATTGACTGCTCTAATTATTCTCTTACCTGTGGACGGTAAAGCACCTTTCTTGAAGAACGTTTGAGCCGTCGGCGAATTTCATACGCGTTCCTCCAATCCCTGTTCACCCCTAAACCCACCTAAATACCCTCCAGTACCCCAGTTTATATCTCACCTTGCGCTCTCCCTCACCCTTAATACACATTCTCTCTCTCTCTCTGCTCCCCCATTCTCTCCCCCCATCTCCACCTACCTCCCAACGAGTTAAGCGACCTCCACCCAAGCTTATTATGAGAACTCCACCCATAGGTTGGAGGGCGGATGGAGAGCGGAGATGAACGCATTGACGATCTGTCTCTCCGCGTCCGGACATCTCCGATTAGGTTCGCCCAAAATACTTACTCCTCATCAATTTAGGATTGAAATCCGACATATTTATAATGTTCTATAATGTCAGTGAATAATAATAATAATAATAATAATAATACACGCCTACAATACAACTCTCAAACAAAGGAATTCATTTTACCAATTGGAATTTGTTGTTTTTGTTTGCGGTTGGTTGCTGTTTTGTTTCCATGATGGTTGATTATTTATCAATGAATGAATGGTAATAATATGTTTCTAAATCCAGATTTTAATAAAAAAATTTGATACATACGCATTTAATGTGATTCAGCTATTATTTACATACAGTTTTATAAACCAAGGAGTATGGGGGATTCCTCAACCCCCATGAAATCGTTTTACGCTCTGACAAATAAAATGATGCCATTTGGATGAAAATTCTGCTTCAGAATGGCACCAAAACAAAGCAAGAATCCAAATGCGCAGAAATAATAGCTTGCGTCATTTCAAACCTTCGAAAAATCTATTTCCTCCGTGTTATATTTCTCTTTTGCGGGTATCAAACCATTCTATAACATATTTCCTCTCTCTCTCTCTCTCTCTCACACACACACACACACACACACACACACACATTCCGAATCATCCTTTAATTAAATTAGTCCTCCTCTCAAACCGCATTTGCGGGTAATTTTGCTTGTGCTCTTCTTCTAATTCGATCGTTTGGTCGGCAATTCAGAAGGCGATGGAACCATATTGGAATAACGTCATCATTGCCAAGCACTGAGTCGTTTTCGGTGCTCAAGAATCGCGTCGGATTATTGACGATAATAAGAACGCAGAACGATACTCTTTTCTTTAGTATGTTTGCCGCCTGGGGAAAAATAACTTCCAAAATTATTGTGTAAGTGTGCGTTCTTGTCTTCCCTACGGAATCGCGACAATCTTTAGGATACACACAGAGCCCATCGCAACACGAAGGTGCGTGTCACAACATTAGTAGTTGGCGGTGGTTTATCTTTAGAGTAAAGTGTTATCTTTTACCATGTTAGGCTAAGTTACGCTAGGTTAGGTAAAGTTTGGTTAAGTTTGTCAGGTTTTTTTTGGACGAGGTAAATGTCGCGATAAAGATATGGTATGTGGAAATGTCGCAGTTTCGTAGGGTAGCCAAAGGTGTGTGTGTGTGTGTGCTTACAAACTTAAAAGAAACCGGACCTAACTAGACCTGACCTGACCTAAAAAAAAAAAGGCCTCTCTCTCTCTCTCTCTCTCTCTATATATATATATATATATATATATTATATATAATATATATATATATACATACACAGGATATGGCTCTATATACACCTCAAATAAAACCACAATGAATAGAACTTATACAAATTTAATCCTTTGCTTCATTTCTGGTGAAAATATTGTGAAAATTCGACGTTTCTTCTTGAAACGTTTTCATTCCAAAAATGAACGTTTCTTGCACGCAGGTTTTGAGGCCCGCGCGATCCCATTAATTGCAGTACTATTTCTATTGTTGCCTCGCATCTTTCGCCTCTAATCCATTAATCCATACAGTCTCAGTTAATTTCAGCGTGGATTTATGCGGGGGGGGGAGGGGTATGGTTGGGGCTTAGGGGTAGGTGAGGGGGAGGGAAAGTGGGGGGTTCGATGTTATTTCAAGTTCACAATTTGACTCGTTTTATTTAGTAGTAATATTAGTATGACTTGGTAAAAATTCCGTGCGTCGGTCTCTTTTCACACGAAGGTCAAGTTGGTGGCCCTACCTCCAGGTCTGGCCTGATGGAAGAGCGAGTTGTTTTCTTGCGATCTCCATAGCAAATAGCCAGGCACACCCGGCTCATCTGGTACCGTCATGAGTCAGGCATCTAGTACTCTTCTGAAGATTTCAACTTTGACCCCTGTGACGTTCCTGAGGTTCTTTGGAAGCTGATTAAAAAGTCTTGGCCCCCTCACAACCAAGCTTGTCCATTAATATTGTTTAAGATTGAAATACAGGTTTTAACTATTAATAATACTTATTTATTTATTTATTATTATTAATTTATAACAGCTAGCTGCTTATTTTTAATAAGAGCCCAGTAAAGCCTAAAGCTTAAGGGCCAAATTAAAAAAAAATAAATAAAAAATAAAAAAATAAAAAAATAAATAGTCGAGCTTCACAATTATTTATGTCATTGTAAAAATTGTAAATTGTAAAAAGACTACTGTATTTATTTTATTATTAATAAAGGTTAATAAAGAAAGATAAAGAAAGAAGCTATTTTCCTTGTGTTAAGGGTGTCCCTTGTCGGGCCTTTAGATTGGGAACACTACACATTCTACCTTTCCTATTTTCCAGCGTTGTTTGGATGTTAATTGGAGTTAGTTTGAGGTTGGGTCCAGTTTTTCGATTATTTTCCATCTGTAAATTATGGTGTATCTCTCTTCTCCTTTCCAGCGAATACAGATTTAATTTACGTAGTCTTTCTCAGTAGTTGAGTTCTTTGCAGCCATCAATCTTGGCTGTGAAATTCCTCCGGACTACTTCTAGTTTATTAATTTCATCTTTTTTGTATAGGGACGTCAAGACTGAGCAGTATTCAAGTTTTGGTATGATCAATGTTTTCAGCAGAAGAATCATTACCTTCTTGTCCCTTCTTCTAAAGATTCTCAATATCTGTTCTGCAACTCATTTTGCTTTGTTTATCGCTATCGGATTCTGTGTTTCAAATTTTGCATCATCGGTCATTACTACCATTAAATCTTTTGCTTTCGTGCTTCTCTGAATTCCCTGTCTACCTGGGGTATAGTATGCTGTCTGTTTAAGTTCTTCATTTCTTCCATATATTAAGAGCTGAAAATTTTCGGTGTTAAAATTAAAGACAGTAATATGGTCTGCTGATCTTCTGACCATTTGGACTCTTATACTGTATTCTGTTTGTGTCCCTCTGTAGGACTCCCACCTCTTCTGCATTGCCGATATTTCTTTCTGCTGAGCTTTGTATCGTCAGCAAAGGACGTTTTTAAACTGTTGTCACCTACCTCATTGTCTATGTCTGTCAGCATGATAATGAATAGGATTGGGGCTAATATGTTCCTTGTGGAAGTGAGCTGCGTACAGTACTCCCGATTCTGCTGATGATATACCTTGAATTTTTACGGCTTGCTACCGTTCCCAAAGGAAGTTGTAGATCCATTTGCTCACTTTGCCTGTTATTCCCATGAGCTTAATTTTATGTGCTATTATGTCATAATCGCACTTACCAAATCTTTATTGTGTGACGGGCAAATTTCAATTAAAATTCTCTGTACCGGGCAAATTGCAGCTTTAAAAATAGTTTGGGACATAATTAAAGAAGCTAGGCTAGGCTAGGCTAGGATTTGCCACGCCTTACTCTAACAAAGATATCATTCAAAATATTGAAAACAGACTTGAAGTGAATGACGCGGACATCACCGTTTGTCTCGTGGAAGGCGAAAAGGAAGATGAAGAAGCGCGGAAGGCGAAGGCTGCGAGGACGAAAATGTTAACTCGGTTTAGCAGGAAGAGGAAGGCTGAAGGTAGAGGAAGAGGCGGGTTAGGAAGAGAAGGAAATACTGAAACATCCTCTTAACTAAATTTATTTTCTTTGAACGAAAGCTTTTTTCTTTTTTTTTTTGGTATAATTAGGAAAAGTCACATTTTTGTCTTTCAGGATTCTCTTAAACAGAATATTATTAAGTAAAAATTTTTATTTTCAGTGTGAAAATATGAATTATTACTACTAAAGAGTTATATTTTACCCCTATAATAATAATAATAATAATAATAATAATAATAATAATACCCTAATTAACAACTGTCATAATTTATGCATTATTCATAATAACAAAAACAACAACAATAACTTTTAGTTTTAATTAAGAGCCCAGTAAAGCCTAAAGCTTAAGGGCCAAATTAAATAAAGTAAATAATCCAGCTTCGCAATTATTTATAGTATGTCATTGTAAATTGCAACAGTACTGTATTTTATTAATTAAAAATAAAGATTATTCAATTCAATAAGATGTAAATACTGTATGAATTTAAATAATCAAACTGTCCGCGGGCAATTAAATTACACTAATTGAATGACACATTATACCTGGGGGCGGCGAGTTCCCCACTCCTGCTTAGCAAAATCTGTGTATATTACATTGTAGTTATCATTGTTCTCAATAGCGTTTATGATTTGTTTAATGTTCCACTATTAATAATATTTTATAATATCTTACTGTTCTCATTTTATATATATAATATATATATATATATATAACGTAAAGAACGATGCTTGTATAGGAGATATTCCGCGCAAGACGAGAGAGAGAGAACGAAACAAATGAAAAAATGAGGTAACCACCCGGGAATCGAACCCGGGATCTTCCGATTGCCGGTCAGATGCGATACCATTACACCATGGGCCTCACTCTTCCAAATGCCGTAATTCTTCTACATACTCGCAGAAACCAATGCCCCAAGGGGCACCTCTCGCATGCCGTACATTATATACATTCAACTGCAAAGAACACGCAGTATAAATAACGTAAAGAACGACGCTTGTATAGGAGATATTCCGCGCAAGACGAGAGAGAGAGAACGAAACAAATGAAAAAATGAGGTAACCACCCGGGAATCGAACCCGGGATCTTCCGATTGCCGGTCAGATGTAGAAGAATTACGGCATTTGGAAGAGTGAGGCCCATGGTGGAATGGTATCGCATCTGACCGGCAATCGGAAGATCCCGGGTTCGATTCCCGGGTGGTTACCTCATTTTTCATTTGTTTCGTTCTCTCTCTCTCGTCTTGCGCGGAATATCTCCTATACAAGCGTCGTTCTTTACGTTATTTATACTGCGTGTTTGTTGCAGTTGAATGTGTATATATATATACCTATATATATATATATATATATATATATATATATATATATATATGATGTAAATGAAGTGGAGGCCTTGCAGAGGGACACAAACAAAATATACAAATGGTCAGAAGACAACAACAAGACATTTAACACCGAGAAATTTCAGCTCTTGATATATGATATAAAAGAGGAACTTAAACAGACTGCATGTTATGCTCCAGATAGGAAATTCAGAGAAGCACGAAAGCGATCGATCTAGGGGTATTAATAATGACCGATGATGCGAAATTCGAAATATAAAATCAGATAGCGATAAATAAAGAAAAAAGATGAGCGGGACAGGTACTAAGAACGTTCAAAAGAAGGGACAAAACAGTAATGATTCCGCTGCTAAAAACACTGATTATACTAAAACTTGAATACTGCTCAGTTTTGACGTCCCCATATAAAAAGGAAGAAACTAATAAACTAGAAGAAACTCAGACATTTCACAGCAAAGATCGATGGCTGCAAAGAACTCAACTACTGGAAAAGACTACGTAAACTAAATCTGTACTCCCTAGAAAGAAGAAGAGAGAGGTACACCATTATCTACATATGGAAAATGATCGAAAAACTGGTACCAAACTTCAAACTAAACCCAATTACCATTCAAACAACAATGGAAAATAGGAAAGGCAGGATGTGTAGCGTTCCCAAATTAAAGGCCCGACAAGGGACCTCCTCAACACCGAAGGAAAATAGCTTGGTTGTCAGGGAGCCAAGACTTTTTAACCAGCTTCCTAAGGACCTCAGAAACGTTACAGGGGTCAAAGTTGAAGTCTTCAAGAGAAGACTACATGTCTGGCTCAGGACGGTACCAGATGAGCCGGGTGTACCTGGCTATGTACGGTTGAGAGCGCAAGAAAGCAACTCGTTCCTCCACCAAGCCAGACCTAGAGGCGGGGCCACCAGCTTGACCTTCGTATGAAGAGAGCAACAGCAACGAGGTTATATGAGGCGCTGGACCATAAGCAGCCAAGCGCTAAAATTAAAAAACCAGAAAAATGCCGTTAAAGTTTTCAACTCGCAAAATGCCATAACTTTTGAACCAATAACGATATTGGATTGATTTCGACCATACGTACAGGTCCACAATCTGCACCCTGACTCACCCACGGAATAGAGGAAGGGTGGGGGAATATAGTGGTATAAATAATTCAAATCTGGCCCCACTGGCGCTTGACAGGTTGTGGTCCGGAGTGCCTCATATATTTCTTTTAAAGTATGACTGTATATTACAGTTTATCTGTAACATAAGTTAAGAATAAAGTATGTATGGATTTCTTTAAATAATAATAATTAATAATAATAATAATAATAATAATAATAATAATAATAATAATAATAATAATAATTACCATTCATTTATTTCATAAAAAAAAACCCACATAAGCTTCATAAGTTATATGATACGTAAAAATTTTGGTTGGAGGAAACTGGAATAAATTGCTTAAGACCTAATTTAGAATTATATAAATATGACGGAAAATACGATTTATTCTTTCCGGAAAATAGCTGAAATAAATAATGAAGCATTTTTTTTTACAAGTTTTTTATACGCATTTTAAAGCTGTATTTCGATTCAGACATTTTATTAAAAGCTGGGATTTTATCCCACTTTTTGACAAACAAAACTTGATTAGTATGCAGTAACCCTAGAAAATAGATTCCTAATTCACTGGTACAGGCTTAGGATTATAAATGCGCAAAGGAATTTATCAGTAATATATATATATATATATATATATATATATATATGATGAATAAAACCACGAAGGGAAAAGAAACACAAAGGGGTGCTCAAGCGCTTTCGTCTAATGACATCCTCAGTGTTTCTTTTCCCTTCGTGGTTTTATTCATCATAAATATTTTCACGTGTCACTTTCGTGAAATAATTTTTCATATATATATATATACAGGGTGTTTGAAAACTTTCTGTACAAATTGTAATGGGGGATAGGCAACACCAAGAAAACCCTTTTCGTCTATAAGTGTATGTCCGCTGACGTCACCATTCGGCGCGAGAGGGCGCCGCTGCAATTGGCTAAAAGGTGAAGTGGGCTAGACTCGCGCTTGCCGGGGCATTCTTAAATCGGACGTAGTACGCGTAACATGGAGCGCTTCACGACTGCTGAGATGGCTGACATGCATATGGTGTATGGGGCTGCCAATGGAAACGGAAGAGCTGCTGTGAGGTTGTACCGACAGCGCTTCCCAAACAGACGTGTGCCAAACCACCAAACGTTTGCGCATTTGCATCGGCGACTGCGAGAAACTGGAACATTCCATGCAAACATGCATGACACTGGTCGGGAGAGAAACGTGCGCACTCCTGACATGGAAGAAGAAATCCTACGGCGATTTGAGGACAATCCAAGCGCAAGCACGCGAGGTGTTGCACGTATCCTCGGTGTGAACCACGACCTGGTCTGGAGAGTGTTGCACGAGCAGCAGTTACATCCGTTTCATCGTCAGAGAGTCCAGGCATTACAACCTCGGGATTATCCTCTTCGTGTGGAATTCGCACGCTGGTTTCTGCAGCAGACAGGGGGTGCAGCCTAATTTTCCGGCTTATGTGCTGTTCTCAGATGAGGCCTGTTTCACACGTGAGGGTGTGTTTAGCATGCACAATTCTCACGTGTGGGCGCACGCAAATCCACATGCTACACGGGTTTGTAATGCCTGGACTCTCTGACGATGAAACGGATGTAACTGCTGCTCATGCAACACTCTCCAGACCAGGTCGTGGTTCACACCGAGGATACGTGCAACACCTCGCGTGCTTGCGCTTGGATTGTCCTCAAATCGCCGTAGGATTTCTTCTTCCATGTCAGGAGTGCGCACGTTTCTCTCCCGACCAGTGTCATGCATGTTTGCATAGAATGTTCCAGTTTCTCGCAGTCGCCGATGCAAATGCGCAAACGTTTGGTGGTTTGGCACACGTCTGTTTGGGAAGCGCTGTCGGTACAACCTCACAGCAGCTCTTCCGTTTCCATTGGCAGCCCCATACACCATATGCATGTCAACCATCTCAGCAGTCGTGAAGCGCTCCATGTTACGCGTACTACGTCCGATTTAAGAATGCCCGCGGCAAGCGCGAGTCTAGCCCACTTCACCTTTTAGCCAATTGCAGCGGCGCCCTCTCGCGCCGAATGGTGACGTCAGCGGACATACGAAAAGGATTTGTCTTGGTGTTGCCTATCCCCCATTACAATTTGTACAGAAAGTTTTCAAACACCCTGTATATATATATGTATATATTACTTATATATATAATTCACTAGCGTGCAAATCTGAGCCAGCCAAAATATTTTAAGATACACTCACGAAATATTATGTGACAGTTGATAAACGTTCCCAAGTTAGCTTCCATTAAAGAGTAAATAAAAACATGTAATACGGGTTCAGTAGACATTTTTCTGCTGGATGAATATGTCTCAGGTGCTATAGAGAGCGTTTGCGCCAATATTTAACATATGCTTTAAAACGTGTTGGTTTTATATAGTTTCGCACGTGCGAAAAGTACCTTTCGACTGCGCTAATTCTATCAGGCTCTAATACCTTTACGTTCAAATAACCTAACCTAACCTAACTTGACTGAACCTAATAGAAAATAATTTCTCTTTCATTTGACACAAATTACCAAATTATCTAAAATAACTTTCAAAGAAGACGAACATCTTTTTCCTAAATAATCGGCATAAAATTTGCTGATAGGAGACGTGGCGGATTTTTCCCCCATTATTCCTTCCATTTTATTCCTATACTGACGGGAATAAATTAGCTAAGACTTGGAATCATCATCATCATCAGTCAAACGATTACTCATTTGGAAAAAAATGAGCTTAAGTAAGGACAAAATTCATTTCCAAGAAGAGAGAGAGAGAGGAGAGAGAGAGAGAGAGAGAGAGAGAGAAAACAGGTCCATAAATTATCTTTGGGTCTGACCGCGAGCATAAAAATTTTTCAAACCTTCATTATGAATTCTGAGGACAATTCCGGTCCGATATTTTATCATCGAATGAGATACTTTATTTAATATAGAATATTTTCTTTATTTTTAAATGAAATAAAAAGATATAAATTGAATTTTTATTTAAGGTTAAAAAAATATTAAAAAAAATATTAAAAAAATAAAGAAAATAAATGATGTACAGTCGATTAAAAAAAAATCTTATGGTGGAAGCTCGTGTTTCTTATAAGGATAAATAGTTGCGCGGTACATGCGTGGAATTTCGAGACTATGTTTTTACTAATCTACTGTACAGCTATGTAGTTTTGGAAAAAAAATTCACTTGAAACAAAATTTCATGAAAACCATAAAAAATTAATAATTGGTAACGTTTTAATATTATTTTTATATTTCATTGTTTTGAGCAAAAACTCTTATTATTTTACTGAATAATAAATGTAATACTTTTTAAAAGGAAAAAAAAATAATTTATACTAAAAATCTACTTTATTCATTTCTAAAAAAGGCGTATAATATATATATATATATATATATATATATATATATATATATATATGTGAAGAAATTATTTCCGTTACATCCAGAAACCGTTTCAATAACACACGTTACGCCACTCTGAAATTACAGTGTAATATTATTTTTTTTTTTTTATATAAAGTACAAATATTTTTAATTCCTATTCATTAAATGTAATATATATATATATATATATATATATACACACACACACACACGTTTAAACCCCCCCCCCCCCCCCAAAAAAAGAGAAATCTCCCCTTTTCAAGTAACGTTTGTTTGGAAATTCATTTTTATTCGGCCGTCAAAAACTAATTCTTATGGATCTCTGAGCTTCGTTGAGGGGTAGGAGTATACGCCCTTCTCGCTATGGAGAAATGTGTCATCTCCTTCTCGTAAAGAATGACCCCCTTTCTCCATGAATTCCTTTTACACGAACGAGATCAGTTCCAAATATATGTTGTAAGAGGAGGAAGCTCCACACGCACGCACACAAATAATAAAATCTGTTTATATATATATATATATATATATATATATATATATATATATATATATATATAATTAGACTCACTGAGGAGACTGACAAGATTCTTTGGACACTTGATTGAGACACATTCAGTTTAAGCTCTCTCTCCCTTTGTGCAAAAGTATCGGCAATCAATAAACCACTAATCCGCGCCTTTTTACGTGGCCTAATATCACACAATCGGCCCAGATTATGAATTAAAACAAGAACAAAGAAAATAACTCTACAAATCTGAAAAGTAGCAAGGTACATTTAAAATTTCACACACTAAACTATAGTAAAGCATAAAAAAGTATATTAATTTAAGCATATTTAAGCTTCTCTGTGAAACAACACCCAATCAGTGTAAAGAGTAGGGCATGTTAATTAATCATTTTTAGAAAAAAGTGATGACTGATGAAATTTTCTAATTAATGAATGATTAACTGATTAAAAATGCTTAAAAATTAAATACTTCTGAAAAGAGTAAGAAAGAGCTTTATTTGTTTCTGTTGCGTGAGATAAGACCGAAGAAAACATTTTGTTCAAACATTTAGTTTGCTTTAGTTCAAGAAATCAGGCATGGGCGGATTAGACAGTTTACACACGCAAAAAGGTGCCAATTTCAAATGATACATTACAAAATTCAAGGTAAAATGATGGTGAAATTCTGAGGAAAATTAATCATTTCCCATCAGTTTTTAAAAATATTTTTTGATTAATTAATGATTAAATTCGAAACAATGATTAACTGATTAATCAGAACCATGCCCTAGTAAAGAGTGCTTTGAAACTGAAATAAATGGTAAACAACACAAGGTGTTACAGATGACGTGCGAGGCTAGATTTCCTTATCACCACATTCCCCCTTTGCCCCCGCTCTCAATACCGACACTCACATAACATAAGAAAGTAGCAAGTAATTTAGAAGTTCCTAATATACGTAAAAATAAATATAAAATGGAAAAAATATAGGTTGTTTCATTAAGGAAATTTTCAGCCACTGAGTCCAATAATTTGGACAGGGTCTGTGTATATATAATGCAAACCCACAAGGAAAAAGGAAAAATTATTCCGAGTTCTTTCGCGTATTCAGCAGTACACCTCGTCAGATAATACATGAAACACCTTGGAATAATTTTTTTCTTTTTCCTTGTGAGTTTGCATCATTCATTCATTTCACGTATTTAAGTGTGAAATTCATCCCATATATATATATATATATATATATATATATATATATGCAAGGAATAAGCACGCTTGAAATACCGTCTCCATATTCGTGCTTATACACCCCAGATATGAATGGATGTGTAAGTATATATGTATGTATGTATGTACATTGTACATGTAGGTAGGTTTATGTATGTATGTAGGTTTATGTTTGAATGAACATATACATATATTTATATGCCTTTGGATGCATATATCATGTATGTATTCAGTACTATTTATGGATGTGTATATATTAAAAATACTGGTCAAAAGTCGGAAAGCGCGTGTCGGTTTCTCGTTCATGTTTCCCACTTCATGATAAGACGTCATATCCTGTATCAAATAGTTTTACGGGTCCATATTTATATGTACAACATTTATTACATTCAACACATTGACGTCCATTTTCGCTTTTCCTTCACAGTAAAAACAAAAATGACTCAAAAGCTTGAATAACGCTAAAATTAACGTGATATTGGTGGAACCCCGTTTGGCTGTTGTCATGAAGTGTCAAACGTGAACAAGAAACCTATAGGTCCTTCCGACAATATATATATATATATATATATATATATATATATATATAATATATATATATATATAACTTTGGTTTTGTTTCCGCCCGAATTCGTCATTTTGACGAAGGTCAAGCTTGTCACTTTACCTTAGACCTATAGTTTAACGTGGAATCCGAATCACGCCCCACCAGCAGCGCAGCCTTTTAACCACTAGGCTACCCAGGGTACCCATTTCTCGACCAACCAATTTTTTTTTATTGTGTGGAGGGATGAACAGCTGGGTTTTGCTGCACGGCGCCTCCCGTCACAGGGTCTGGATCCCGGGGCCGATGGATTCGTAGTCAGCGACGCTAACCACACACCACCGAGGCGCATTATATATATATACCCTACCAGTCAAAAGTTTAAGTACACCTACTAATTTCCAATGTTTTGCTGCTTAGCTCATTACAAACTTTAAATGTAAACTTAACAGATACTAGAGATGAATTTGCTTACCTGGCTTTCATATTGTATGCTTCAGTGCATCTGCCCTATGCAGTGTGTTGTAACACAGAAGCTTCTTCAAAATAGCCTTCAAAATGTGTTAATTTACGTCTAGTATGCAACCTAAAATTAATGCCATTAGCTCTGCACAAAGGTCCAAAAACAGTTTAAAAGTCTTTACTGGGGTAGTGTGTTTCTTTAGGAGTATGTTAATACATGTGTTCAGTTATTAACATGTGCTGCAGGTCTTTACATATAAAATCCTTGCAGAAGAGCTACTGTGTGGTTTAAGGTATATTTGTTTTTCAGAAAGCAAAAATGGGTGCCAAAGCTCAGTTAACAGCAGAAAAAAGACAGTCGATTGTAACTTTGAGAAATGAGGGCCAATCACTGAGGCAAACTGCCAACAAATTAAAAGTTTCTGTGAATGCGGTCGCTTGTGCCATTAAACGGTACGAAGAAACTGGTCAAAATAGGGACAGAAAAAGGTCAGGGCGACCAAGAACCACAACAGACTCAGAGGACAAGTATATCCGAGTCACCAGTCTGCGGAACAGACGCCTCAAAGCACCTGAAATCAAAGCCCAGCTGAACAACTGCAGAAGTACAACAGTTTCAACATCAACTGTTCAGAGAAGACTTAGAGAGGCAGGATTAAAAGGACTAACTGCAGCAAAGAAACCAATGCTGAGACTCCAGAACAAAAAGAAAAGGCTAGCCTGGGCTAAAAAACACCAGAAATGGACTGGTGAGCAGTGGAAATTTGTCATTTGGACTGACGAATCAAAGTTCGAAGTTTTTGGATCCAAACGCAGAGTATTTGTGCGGCGCAAAGCGGGTGAAAGAATGACACAGCAGTGTGTTGTGCCAACAGTGAAGCACGGTGGAGAAAGTGTGATGTTCTGGGGATGTTTTGCAGGGGAGCAAGTTGGAGATCTCCACAAAGTTACTGGAATACTGAACCAACGTGGTTATCACAGCATTCTACAGCGCCATGCCATCCCATCTGGACTGCGACTAGTTGGCCAACAATTCATAATGCAGCAAGACAACGATCCTAAACACACTTCCAAGCTGTGTCAAAATTATCTGAAGCAGAAACAACGGCAACGTCAGCTCACAGTTATGGAATGGCCAGCAGTCCCCGGATCTGAACCCCATCGAGCTAGTGTGGGATGAACTGGATCGAAGAATGAAAGCCAAACAGCCATCCAGTGCTCAGAAGCTCTGGGAACTCTTCCAAGAGTGCTGGCAGCAGCTTTCACCAGACTATCTTCTTTCTCTTGTTGAGCGCATGCCTCGAATTTGTTCTGCTGTAATTGCTGCTAGAGGAAGCTATTTTGACGAATCTAAAATTTAGACTTTGCTTTTGGTAAATTGTCCTGATTTGTTGTTATTTAAGTTCCCATGTTTGTACTTATGAATTTGTGTCATAGTTAATAAATAAAAAACTTTAAACAAAATTTGAAATTTATGAATATTTCAGGGTGTACTTCAACTTTTGACTGGTAGTGTATATTAGGTCTAATATTAGCCGAGTGAGGTGATAATGATTAGGCCTACTATAATTACCAAAATAATTAAATTGAATATATGATATGCTGTTACGAATGCCTCGAGGTCACCAGCTTGGATTACACTCAAGCAAATAATATTGGTAAGGTTAGAAAATTACCTTGAGGTTTTGTGTTTAATTAAGAAAAAAATTTATTTGTTTACAATGATTAACACGACAATGAAGGTATTTACGGTGATTAACAATTATATAACGACATTTATAGTATGCTAAATATGACTGAGGATTAGCAAATAAGGAAATTGTTATACAGATTAATTGTTAAGTACTACACCGGGTGATGAACACTAATTTAGGTAGGCTAAACGTTATGCATAAATGGAACATAGAATAAATGATGCAGCCTAATGATAATAGAAATTATGCACCTAAGTTCGTACACTGTAATTAGATTAGGCCTTTATTTAGGTAGGCTAGGGTTATGCATAAATGGAACATTGAATGGGCCTAGTAATGATATAACGAATGCACGTGCGTTTAGTACACGGTAAGTGGATTCGGCCGTCAATAGTGAAATGCTTAACTAAATCACATACATAAACGGATGCAAAGTATTTATGGATTACATGAATGAACACAATAGCGGGATGGTACACGAATACTGTATTGGAATGACACTTGAACTGGGCCTACTGCAGTCTTAATGGGAAAGTTAGTTTGAACGGTATTGAAAGCACTTTAGGTCCAGCCTAATCACGCCGCTGCGGTTACGCTCTGTATGTAGGCTTAGCGAGCATTACTTAAGAACGAGGCACAGAGAGCTTACCGACATTGTCGAAAATACCCCTTGAGATGAAGATATGCTTGAAGGTTGACCTTGTAGAACGTAGGCCCGAGGTGATGTTGACTGTCCTATTGAAGCTTGTTGAACGGGCACCGGTCGACTGGGGTGAAAGATGAGTTGAACCAGAGTCAGAAGGATGTCACCTCAAGTGTTGATTCGCTTCGTGTAGTGTTAAGAGGTTGCTTGAAGGACGGCGACCAGCTGAGAAGGGCGCTGTGTTTCGAAGGAATGCTTCTGCAAGATGACGGCGGAAGGTCTTACTTGATGATAAATCGGAGCCTTGAAGGAATAGCAGGCCGCTCTCCGGCTTTCGCCGGAGAGCGAGTGAGGTAAAAAGTGTTGCTGCTGACGAAAGTTGCGAACAAGACGAGGAAATTACAAGCGAAAAGTGAGAAAGAATTAAGGAAGAAGCGAAATACCACAGAAATGTGTATTTTCTGTGGGCTGTTTCATGCCCACGTGTAGCTGTAACGGCTGGTTTGATTCCATGGTATTTGAGGATGGTGGGGAAAGGAAATTCCTTTGTCTGGCCGCTATATATATAATATATATATATATATATATATATATATATATATATGTGTGTGTGTGTGTGTGTGTGTGCGCGTGTGTACAGTTTGTTTGCAGAGAACTGTTGAGATCGGGTTCATCAATTTGTGAATAAATGAATAAATAATGTAAACAAGAACACAAATGTGGAAAACCTTAACGAATCTTGAGAGAGAGAGAGAGAGAGAGAGAGAGAGAGAGAGAGAAGAGAGAGAGAGAGAGAGAGAGAGAGAGAGAGAGAGAATTGTAGAGAAAATTCTGAAGAAATGTGGACAAGCTTGTTTGGTATAAAACATGAATTTTGAGTGAGCAGTATATATATATATATATATATATATATATATATATATATATATATATATATATGATGAATAAAACCACGAAGGAAAGGAAACACAAAAAAGGTGCTCAAGCGCTTTCGTCTAATGACATCCTCAGGAACACTCAGTGTTCCTGAGGATGTCATTAGACGAAAGCGCTTGAGCACCTTTTTGTGTGTTTCCTTTCCTTCGTGGTTTTATTCATCATAAATATTTTTCACGTATTACTTTCGTGAAATAATTTTCATATATATATATATATATACAAACTCAGAATGGTTCCCTGAGAACATTATTGTTAAACACAGACCGTGCATGGAACAAGGAACTCTTCTGGGAAAATTAAATCCACTATAGTCCGAATAAGTAATGGTAAATGACAAATACCATAGTTTTTTTCCTTTTTCATGATTTTAGCCCGACGTGGGCAACGGGTCTCTCGCAAAGAGATCCCATAAATATAGCTTCCCTCACCAGCTATCTGCAAAGCAGACAGGATCCAGCTTTGGGACGTGGATCTAGGGTTTAAAGCAAACCTAGATCCCTACACTCAGAACCTCTATATAAGTAAAAGACTCGTTGCATTCACGTCGTGTTGAATAAATCAAAGAAAAAGGGGGTAACTATTGTATTTTTAGCCAAAAAAACCAAAACTTAAACCTCAACCGGGACATTGAGCGTCCACTTTTCAAGGCACGAAACACGTCCGTTTAGTATACACAAACTCAGAATGGTTCCCTGGATTTAATTTTCCCAGAAGAGTTCCTTGTTCCATGCACGGTCTGTGTTTAACATATAATGTTCTCAGGGAACCATTCTGAGTTTGTGTATACTAAACGGACGTGTTTCGTGCCTTGAAAAGTGGACGCTCAATGTCCCGGTTGAGGTTTAAGTTTTGGTTTTTTTGGCTAAAAATACAATAGTTACCCCCTTTTTCTTTGATTTATTCAACACGACGTGAATGCAACGAGTCTTTTACTTATATAGAGGTTCTGAGTGTAGGGATCTAGGTTTGCTTTAAACCCTAGATCCACGTCCCAAAGCTGGATCCTGTCTGCTTTGCAGATAGCTGGTGAGGGAAGCTATATTTATGGGATCTCTTTGCGAGAGACCCGTTGCCCACGTCGGGCTAAAATCATGAAAAAGGAAAAAAACTATGGTATTTGTCATTTACCATTACTTATTCGGACTATAGTGGATTTAATTTTCCCAGAAGAGTTCCTTGTTCCATGCACGGTCTGTGTTTAACATATATATATATATATATATATATATATATATATATATATATATATATATATATATATGTGTGTGTGTGTGTGTGTAATATGATTGGTTATTGTTTTTGCACTAATGTGAGGCTTTGATGTTGGTTTAAAGAGGCGAGATGTGGAGCGAATCAGGGAGAGATTCGCATCCACGGATGAAGGCGTTGATTTCGCGAAAAGATTTTAGTCTCAATTCATTCTTATTTTTCTTTCCTTTGTCTTATTTTCTGTTGTTGTTTTTTCTAGTCCCTTTTTTCTCTTATTATTAATATTTTCTTTTATCTTAATTTCTTTTTTATAATTTTCTTTTTTCTTATTTTCTTTAATTTTCTCTATATTAAAAAGTTTTATTCATGATCATATTTTCTTCAATTTTCTTTAATTGTTCATTTTATTTGTCTTAATTAACTTTATTTCAATTTTTATTATTGTCCAAATTTTCTTTCTCGGTTTTTTCTTTATTGGTTAATATTGTCTTTGTTAAACGTTAGTTTCTGTCATTTATTATTTAATTGTTTACAATTGATTTTATTCATACAAATTCTCTCCATTCGTTTTTTTTTTTAATTTTGTTTTCACAAACTTCATTTTTATGTTTTTGTTCTTTAATTAGTCGTAGTTTCCGAGGTTTGCGTTTATATATATATATATATATATATATATATATTAGTGATGTAGGTCACATCCGCACATTTTCTCGCATCCGCATCTGCATCCGCACTTTGGACTGCGGATGTCGTGCGGATGTGGACCGTTGAGATAAAACGTCATTAATAAGCGGAAATTATCAAATTCTACTATATTAATAGAACTAGTTCATTGTGCGCAAAAGTGATGCAAGCGACAAGACGAGAGGCTGTTCTTGTATGAAGTTACTCTCTTGCAACCTACTTAGATCCACGTTACAAAGCTAAGTTATTTTCACCTAGTACATTAAAACGAGTTAAATCATCACTTGGCAAGCAGTTGAAGAGCTTCAATCTCTTGAATCTGTCGCTTCGCCACCCACCAAAAGAATAAAAGTTTCAGTGACAGAACCAACACCTTCAACAAGCAAATCTATCACAGAATCTGTCTCTCAGTTTCTTGAGTCAAGCAGCAATGACGAGACCTACGCGATGTCAAAAGATGTAGTAAAAATGATCGAGAGCTATCACCAAGAAAAACGCCTGGCTGCATGTGACAATCCTATTAGTTGGTGGAAAAATACGCAGAATATCTATCCATACTTGAGTAAACTTGCAAGGAAACATTTAGCACGTCCTCCAACAAGCGTACCAAGCGAGAGATTATTTAGCAGTGCTGGATTAATATATGATGAA
The DNA here is from genome assembly GCA_023014485.1 of Bathynomus jamesi. Classification (NCBI taxonomy): domain Eukaryota; kingdom Metazoa; phylum Arthropoda; class Malacostraca; order Isopoda; family Cirolanidae; genus Bathynomus; species Bathynomus jamesi. Next base: position 276,474 of record JAJOZX010005503.1, on the reverse strand, counting down.
AAGAGAAACAGACTGGCAGCAGAAAAGGCAGAAAAATTAATGTTCCTTAAGCATAACCTTCCTATAATTAAGTTTGAATATTAAACGATGAACATCTTAGTTTACTTTATTTTAATTACTCATTTATAAATATGCCTAATAAAACTTTAAACTTAATATAAATAGTTATCAAGCTAATTAAAGATCTCTTTCTATAAGGGTGGAGGTTGGGGAAAGAGGTCGGGTAACACAATTATGGTTTCTAATTGTGGCTGAAACTCAACAAAATATGACGAATTTATTTGCAGACGAATTCACTAATTGATTTCTATATTAGTTAGATGCTTGCTATTATTTTATATGTTCAGGGAAAAGTACAGCAATTATTGTGCAATTAATCAATTATACTACATTATAGCTACAGCTCTCTCTATAATAACTTATTATATACGTTAAACACAACAAATCTCGAATATATCCTAAAAAATAACGAAAATGTAGACATCCGCATCCGCGGATGTTGAAATCAAACATCCTCATCCGCATCCGCATCCGCGGATGTGAAAAAATGACATCCGCTACATCACTAATATATATATATATATATATATATATATATATATATATATATTTTTTTTTTTTAAGTTCAGGAAGAACCGATTCGCCTCTATTTAAAAGGGCATATCTCGGTGGAAAAACAAAGAAAAAGTGAGAGGAAAGACAGAGGAAAAAGAAAGGGTGGAGGGGACAGTCGAAGTGGGAAAAGACCAAGGATGACAAGGACTGCAGGGTCGAGCCCCATCATCCTTGGGTGCTAGGGCCGGGAGGGCGCACGTGAAACCTCCAGGAACAAGCACATACAAACGAGCACAAAGAGCACGAGCCTAGAACCCCCTTGCGGGGGCTATATATATATATATATATATATATGCTACATTTTCTGTTTTATTAAGTTTTCCCTTTGAAACTTTTGGGGACTTTATTTCGAGTGTTTCCATATATAAGAAAACTTCCAAGTACAGAAATGGAAAATGAAATTGCAGTTGCAACAATGAACTTCATCAACATCTGTAATCAAATTTGCATTTGTTTGGTTCTTGCCTACTTCTCTCGTAATGTCTTTATATATATATATATATATATATATATATATATATATATATATATATAATGTTGTTATTTCGACATTAATTTTTGCTGTCATTTTATAATGCAATTTCATAAGTAATTTCAGTCACCACTTTTAAGACAAAAGCAACATGCATGTTTAAGGCGATCGCGCGCGCGCGTGTGTGTGTGTGTGTGTGTGTGAGGTAGCGCATGCGTGTTACCTTAACTATATTAATGACATCATCATCTATATTTAAATACTTTCTTCTGTGGAAAGCTGTTTTATATATATATATATATATATTATATATATATATATATATATATGCTGCAAACCCACAAGAAAAAAGAAAAACGATTCCCATATATATATATATATATATATATGGTGGTGTAGTGGTTAGCGTCGCTGACTACGAAACCATCGGCCCCGGGTTCGAGACCCGACGGCAGCCGGCGCGCAGCAAAACCCAACTGTTCATCCTTCTACACAATAAAGTGGTTAGTAGATAAATGGGTACCCTAGGTGGCCTAGTGATTAAGACGCTGGGGCTGCTGATGGGGCGTGGTTCGGATTCCACGTTAAACTGTAGGTCTAGGGTGGAGTGAAAAGCTTGAACTTCTTCACAATGAACAATTCGGGCGGAAGCTAACCAAAGGTGTATATATAACAGCTTTCCACAGAAGAAAGTGTTTAAATATAAATGATAGTGTCATTAATATAGTTAAGGTAACACGCATGCGCTCCCGTATATATATATACCTTTGGTAACCTTTGGTTTGCTTCCGTCCGATTTGGTCATTCTGACGAAGGTCAAGCTTTTCATTCCACCTTAGACCTACAGTTTAGCGTGGATGAACAGCTGGGTTTTGTTGCGCGACGGCTGCCGTCACCGGGTCTCGATCCCGGGCCGATGGATTTGTAGTCAGCGACGCTAACCACTACACCACCGAGGCGCATATATATATATATATATATATATATATATATATATATATTGTTAATTACTACATGCCATGTATAAGAAATTGAAGGTCGAATCTGAACCTGACTTTTGTTGGCATGTGTTAGGAAACCATGCCGGTCAGAGGTTCCATAAAACGTTTCAAGATTCTTCTCATGCCGAACAACTTTTCTGACCTTTAGGAAAAGTGTCATGAGACGGGCATTTTGCCCTTAATTGGAAATAGACGCCCCACATGCCAGCTTTTCGGTTCTCCATTATTTACAATTCGTCTGACGCTAAATCATTCCAACTTGGCAAAATCTTAAATTTACATTAACGTTTATGACGGTTTTAACTTGTGCAAAACTTCAGTTTAACAATTGTTGCCTCGGTTTTAAATGTCGAAAGATATACTTTATGTATACATACATACATACATACATACATACATACATACATACACGCGCGCGCGCGCGCGCGCACACACACACATATATATATGCTGCAAACCAACATACATACATACAATATATATATATATATCTGTGTGTGTGTGTGTGTGTATACATATATGTGCCTCGTTGGTGTAGTGGTTAGCGTCACTGACTATAAATTCATCGGCCCTGGGATCCAGACCCGATGACGGAAGGCGGCGCACAGCAAAACCCAGCTGTTCATCCTTCCACACAATAAAATAAATTGGTTGGTAGATAAATGGGTACCCTGGATAGCATAGTGGTTAAAAGAGACTGGGCTGTTGGTTGGGCGTGGTTCGGATTCCACGTTAAACTGTAGGTCTAAGGTGGAGTGACAAGCTTGACCTTCGCCAGAATGAAGAATTTGGACGGAAACAAAACGAAAGTGTGTATCATATGTATACAATATATATATATATATATATGGTTTTTGTGCAATGTGGAAGATTAGAAGAGACAGTTCACTGGTCAAACACTGCAGTAAGTCTTGAGGGGGGGGGGGGGGGGGGTTCAAATGTTTCTTTTTGGGGACCGGGATGCTCCGATGAGTAAATGCAGTAGCTTTTGATACTTCACGATGAGGGTTCGTGCCAGACTGGTTTTTAATACACACACATGTAAATTTTGTATGTGGAGAATGTATACATACATTACATGCCAACAAATTTTATGTTCACACACACACACGTTTATATATCTATACTGTGTGTGTACACACATATATATATATATATATATATATATATATATATATATATATATATACACATATATATATATATATATATATATATATATATTATATATATATATATATATGTATGTGTGTGTGTGTGTGTGTGAACGAGACTATACGAATTATGATTTAAAAAAAAAAGTAACTTTGTAAAGGAGTTATTTTCTCTAATTCCCCAATTAAAACGATTAATTCAAACTTTATCTGATTCTCCCTAAGACAAAACGTAACTCCTCCTTATCTTTTCTATAACCAAATAATTATCGTCGTATATGAGCATCGAGACACGTTTTAAGCACATCCTCCTAATAAGGTTTTTAACTCTTACGCACAATTTAGGAATAAAAACCAGCAAGAAAAACTAAAACCAACGTAACGTCTTCGCTTTTATAGAAGTCGTCGAAACGCGAGTATTATGTGAAAGTCTTTATTTAGGATGATACAAAGAAAAGGTAATGCGCTTCAGCGAAACGTGATTATATTTATATTTATATATATACAGGGTGGGCCGTAAGTTTCCATACATAGGAAAAATAAACATTTTTTTATGGACAACCATTTTTATTTATATAATATGCTCTACATGGTTGCCATTGTTTTGAAAACACATTTCAATACGTGTTCCCCACTGTTGATGAACACGCATTAGCACAGTTGACGTTATGCTTGTAATGGCGTTGGTGATACGTTCCTTTAGAAGTGCCCCCAAAGATAGAAATCAAGGGGGGTGAGATCTGGGGATCTGGGAGGCCACTCCACAGGACCACGCCGACCAATCCAAGCATCCGGAAACTGCTGATCCAAATACCGACGCACGTGAAGACCATAATTTAAATTTTCCTATGTATGGAAACTTACGGCCCACCCTGTATATATATATATATATATATATATATACAGCGTGTCCCAAAGAAATGTATACCCACTTTGTTCGATAATACCAGCTATGAGGATAATAAATATATTACTTTTTATATGTTTTTTAATAAAGAATTTTCTGAATCTAAGTATGTAATTATTTTTATTAAAAATTGAAGAACAAAAAAGTTACAGATGTTTAAATTCTAATATTATTTTCGAGACTTCATGCGCGATATTTTCTAATATTTTAACCGACTGTTTTGAGATACTTAATGTTTAGTGTTGATATGAAGCATAAATGTTGTAATATTAGTTAATTCAAAAAATTTACAAATTCCATGGTTAAATGACACTTTATCTAAGATGTTCGACGTCTTCCAGAACGTTGTTTTTGTTAGTTTGCACAGTGCCGTCGGTTTCAAACTTATCTCGTATACGTGCAAAAATATTAGAAAATATCGCACATGAAGTCTCGAAAATAATAATTATAATTTAAACATCTGTAACTTTTTTGTTTTTCAATTTTTAATAAAAATAATTACATATTTAGATTCAGGAGAAAATTCTTTATTAAAAAACATATAAAAAGTAATATATTTATTATCCTCATAGCTGGTATTATCGAACAAAGTGGGTATACATTTCTTTGGGACACGCTGTATATATATGAAAATTATTTCACGAAAGTAACACGTGTGTTTGTTAAAATCGAACCCAAAGATTGGGTTAGCCCGGTTAGGCTGCTTTTCAAGCCATTAGGTATACGATGGGTTAAGTTAGATGTATAAGTTGTTAAACTTGAAAAATTATGACGACTTCAATGAAGTCGAACCGGAACAAAACAAAATGTGGCCAAACTGGAATTAAATCGAATGGAACTAAGTCGAATTCGATCTTATTCCAGTTTGATCTAATTTATATAAGTCATTTACGCGAGATTAAAACGCAGAAAAGAACAAAAAAAAAAAATGAAAGAAGCTAAAATAAAAAAAATTGAAAATTGAAAAACGTCGTGTGGTGATGCAGAAATATGTTTGAAGCGAATAAATGATACTTTCATTTGAGCTCATTCCTTATCAGTGTGATAATCCTTTCCTCGTGGCTCAATTTTGCTTGAGAAATAAATCACATCGATTGATAAAGTACCTCAATTTGACGCGTAAAAATTGGATTTATTTCGAAATCGTGGTTAGCGATTCGTTTCCTTGTAATTTTTATCACAAAGAATGAATATTCGAAATATTGTTGGATAATAAAGTAGATATAATTAAAGAACACGAAATAGTACACGGATATGGAAAATGTGACCATGAACTATATACGAGTAGCGCAGCGGGAGAAGGGGATAAGCGACAAAATCGGCAAAATGCGTTTTCTGTTTGAAAAAAAGCTTATTCTTCCCTCTATCACCTCCAATTGGCAGATATCTCATTTTGTGACTGGAAACAGTGTTTCCAGTTTCCCATTTTGTGACTGGAACCTGTTTCCAGTCACAAAATCGGATATTGGAGGTGATAGAGGGACAAATAAGTTGTCTTTTGAAACAGAAAACGCATTTCGCCGATTTTGTCGCTTATCCCCTTCTCCCGCTGCACTAATCATATATCCACGGGTTACCGGTCTCAAGTGTCCTCCGTTGAAGAAGGGTTTCTTAAAATGGAACAATTGAACAACCAACCACGAGAGAAGGGGGCTTCAGTTTAACGTGGAATCCGTTAACCGTGGATCTGTACATCATGTGAGCGGTGAGGACGATCACTCATCCAACTGTACTAACCAGACCCAACGTCACAACTTCGCTGATCTCACTGAAAACGGTGAAACGACAGCCACGATGTACAGCCCTAATGATCAGTGGCGACTCGTGGTATAAATGTATTGGGGTGCGATTTCATAAAATTTATAATTTTTAGAATTGTAGTACATAAACAATCACATGGTGCTTCCGTACGGTACTTATATGTCAAAAGAAGCCATAAATTTGTATTAAAAAAATATTTTAATAAAATATAAAAATAATTGTTGAATAAATTTGACTATAATAAATTTGACTATAATAATGTACCACTGTACGACAACACGGACTCACGATAGGCTAGTGCGAATCCAACTGCCGCTCACAAGAGTACTGTACTTGTATTAACATATGCGGCTATGCCAGACGTACAATTCTAGTTAATTACAAATAAGTAATAATTTTAATAAAATACATATAAATGGCTTATATCATTATTACTGAAGTAACTATTAGTAAAAATAAAGTTATTATAAAAAAAATTCGCGATTGTACTTATATTTTCATTACAACAGTAAAATATAATTTATATTTACTTGAGCGAAAAATCTATCGCTCCATTTGGCTGCAATATTATTTTGTATTCAAACAGCGGTACGTTGTTTGAAGCTATGCTATAAGTTTAGAATATTATGTACTATATGAAGGCTTACTCAAAATGCCTCATGAATCATGATATGCCACATGAATTTTTAAAATATATTTCAAGAATATTTATTTTAATATCTTAAAATTAATATATTTTTTTATCTGTTAAATTAATATTTATCGTTTCAAGCAAGGGGAGCGACCGCTCCATCGCTCCTATACGCCAGTCGCCACTGCTAATGATACATACACGCACGCACACGCACACATATATATATAAGTAGTTAAGAAACAAAGTATGGTATGTAGTCTCCGGCGTATAAAGAGGGAGAGCAGGTAATTTACTTTGTGATCTTTATATCGTTACGTACGCCGCCATCTTTACTGCGATTTATCTCCGAGTTGTTACGAAAAGTTAAACTAAAAAAAATAAAAAATAAAAGAAGAACGAAGAACAGATGAGAACGAATTGGAATTTAAAGAGAAAACGCCCTTGGGGAACCCTCCATATATTACATGGCACAGATATGTAAATAAAAGGGGTTTCGGATGGCTGTAGAGGGGCTGAAAATGTACAAAGAAATGTTAAAACGACCGTTTGCGTTCACATACTTATTATCGTTATTCGAATGGGATGCTTTATATATATATATATATATATAATATATATATATATATATGTCCCCGCAAGGGGGTTTTAAGCTCGTGCTCTTTGTGCTCGTTTGTACGTGCTTGTTCCAGGAGGTTTCACGTGCGCCCTCCCGGCCCTAGCACCCAAGGATGATGGGGCTCGACCTTGCAGTGCTTGTCATCCTTGGTCTTTTTCCACTTCGACTGTCCCCTCCACCCTTTCTTTTTCCTCTGTCTTTCCTCTCACTTTTTCTTTGTTTTTCCGCCGAGATGTGCTGTTATTGTTAGATTGCATGAGTGGACGAGATAAAAAGATATATAATGTATGAATGAGTGTGTGTATGTTCACAGAAGTGTATTAGAATGTACACGCACACACGCGCGCACACAGACACACATATGCGCGCGCGTATAGTCATAAATCGAGTGACTGTGTGGCAATTTTTTTTAGTATACTGTACTCTTAGGGATTAGTCGATAAAATTGTTTTACATCTCAACGAGATAAATTCCGTCAAGTTCTTCACTTGAATGTCGTTGACAGTAAACAGCGAGGTCATTGTGAGTTAATCTTTCGTGGTTGGTTACCCGGACAGACCAAAACTCATTTGCGAGTACTCGAACAACATGTCCACAATAAAGAAAACCGCATCGCTTTGTCTGGACGAGGCGTAGACTAAACTAGACCTTTGGGATACTAAAATGATCTTAACGAACATTCATAGACTGACTAACGACTATCTATATAAGAATTTGAAAGTAAGGGCAAGGTTCATAAGGTATATATATATATATATATATATATATGGACGTTATTTGATTTCAGGCAACTTATTTTTGTGTATCTTCGCGACTGTAATTAAATACCACACAATTTAGTAAGAAATAAAGGACTTATCTATCTATCTATATTACATAAACAGCTATAGAATTAGAGGTAACAATTAAATTACACCCAATAATTATAGATAACTTCCTGCTGACTCGTGTGTGTGTGTGTGTGTGTGTGTGGTGTGTGTGTGTGTGTGTGTGTGTGTGTGTGTGTGATGAATTTCACAATTAAACAAGTGAAATTAATGAATGATAAAAACCACAAAGAAAAAAAAAGATTCCAAGGTCCTTCTGTATTCAGAAGTACACCTCGTCAGGGAATGATTCCCTAACGAGGTGTACTTCTGAATACATGAAAGATCTTGGAATCATTTTTATTTTTCCTTGTGAATTTGCATATATACAGGGCTATTCAAAATGATTCACCCGATTTCAAATGAGAATAATTTTTTAATGTTACAAATACAGAGTGATTTGTGATACATCAACCAAAAGAAAAACTGTCCAAATTTTGTGTCTCACCTCATAAATGCTCTATGTGACTTCCCCTAGTTACACGAGCAACGTCGACACGATAGTCGAATTCCTCCCATACTCGCTCCAGCATGTCCGTTGTCACTGACTCTACGCAGTAACAATGCGAGTTCGGAGCTCATCCAAAGATGTGGGCAACGGTGGCATGTACACAGTATCCTTAACGTACCCCAAAGGAGAAGTCGCACGGTGTAAGATCCGGCGACCGATTTACAGCTCGAAAACTGTAAACACACAAAAAACGCCTTCTGCTGTGCGGACGCCATTTTCACACTGACTGTTTGTTGCTAGGCTAGGCCACGGCGTGACTTTGGAGCCCTCTCGCGGTGATCTTGTATAACTCGGAGATTTCCTCTTTCATGTGGTGTATGCCCAGTTGATGTACGGTTGATAGGTACGGAAGTATTCTCAGTTGAAATCGGATGAATCAGTTTGAATAGCCCTGTATATATATATGATACACACAGACAGTGCATGGAACAAGGAACTCTTCTGGGATAATTAAATCCACTATAGTCCGAATAAGTAATGGTAAATGACAATACCATAGTTTTTCTTTTTCATGATGCTAGCCCACGTGGGCAACGGGTCACTCGCAAAGAGGTCCCATAAATAGCTTCCCTCACCAGCTATCTGCAAAGCAGACAGGATCCAGCTTGGGACATGGATCTAGGGTTTAAAGCACCCTTTTTCTTTTCTTTTGCATTCAATCTGACGTGAAGGCAGCGAGTCTTTGCTTATATTGAGGTTCTAAATGTAGCATGGCTAGGTGCTTTAAACCCTAGATCCATGTCCCAAAGCTGGATCCTGTCTGCTTTGCAGATAGCTGGTGAGGGAAGCTATATTTATGGGACCTCTTTGCGAGTGACCCGTTGCCCACGTCGGGCTAGCATCATGAAAAAGAAAAACTATGGTATTTGTCATTTACCATTACTTATTCGGACTATAGTGGATTTAATTATCCCAGAAGAGTTCCTTGTCCATGCACTGTCTGTGTATCATAAAAAACTCAGGGGACCATTCTGAGTTCATTCCCATATATATATATATATATATTATATATAATATATATATATATTAATGACAAAGTGTTATCTAAAAAACTATTATACTTTATTTCAAAGTAGTTTCCAATATCGATAAACTGTTTTCCTGCTTGTTAAGAAAGTTTGTATTTCTCGTTTTTCAGTCCGAGTTCATTTTATTTCAGTTCGGCAGTTTAAAATTGAAACGATCGCGGCTGGAAAGGTCTGAACGATCGTGGATCAAATTCGTTCTCTCGTCTCATATATATATATATATATATATACACACACCCTTCCAGGAAGGTATTTTAGTGCTGGTAAATATAGTTTCAAGGGGAGACACCCTATCTCCCCGAACCCTTTTTTTTGGAAATCTTTGAGTAAAGGCCGCCACGTGGTTCAGCATCGCTTTAATGATTTTCAACGAAACAACTCACACCGAAGCACACCATGCGTCAGCCAGCCGCGCCACGTGGCTCGCGTTCGGTCCCTGAACGATATTCCGAGACGTGTCTTTGGCTGCGCATGCTCAGTTCGTCTTCGTAGTAGGTGGAGCTTATCCCATCCCCATTGGCGAAAGTGGTTCAATCAGTCGCACTCATTCATTCATTCCCCATCCGACCCGTTTCGCACCAATTTTGCAATGGAAGAGTTGAGTGAAGAAGTCAGACGGTACCCATGTCTTTATGATATGAGGAAAGAAGAGTACAGGGACAATATTATTCCCGGACATATACAGAAAAAATAATTGTTGGAAGGAAATTGCTACCAAATTAGGTTGGATGGATATTGGCGGCGTTGCCCGGCCACGTGTCTTTCGGTGTGAGGACCGCATAGCGTGGCTAGCGTGGCTTTCGGTGTGCAGCGGCCTTAAATGTCCGAAAAACGTGGAATGGAAGTTTCTGGAAACCTCAAAATCTTTTGGACTCTCCAGAAACATTCTGAAACCTTCAGAAACTTTTTGGAAGTATCTGAATGTCTCTGCGAAACTTCTGACAAACCTCCGGAAACATTTTGAAAACATCTGGAAACCTCTGGAAACCCTTGTTTCAATTCCAGGTCTCTTTCTTTCCGATATAATTCCTATTAGGATCGTTACATGTCCCGAGGGCCAAAAAGGATATGTCCATAGCACTTGAACAACATCGGTGTTTTCCACTCTCTCAACTTTTTAACGTCACCAACCCCCTAATTTCGTAGTTTGGGCATGTGCCATGGGCATTAAAGGGCAACTTTTATTAGAGAAATGACGTATATAACTAAACTAACTAAGAAAACCTTTATATATATATATATATATATATATATATATATATATATTATTATATATATATTACTAATATTCTATTATATATATATATATATAATATATATATTATATATATATATATACCTCGTTAACTTCGTTGCTGTTCCGTACGTTGGTCTCTCTTCACACGAAGATCAAGCTGGTGGCCCGCCTCTGGGTCTGGCTTGGAGGAGGAGCAAGTTGCTTTCTTGCGCTCTCCACCGTACATAGCCAGGTACACGCGGCTCATCCGGTACCGTCCTGATCCAGGCACCTAGTCTTCTCTTGAAGACTTCAACTTTGACCCCTGTAGCGTTTCTGAGGTCCTAAGCTGGTTAAAAAGTCTTGGACCCCTGAAAACCAAGCTATTTTCCTTCAGTGTTGAGGAGGTCCCTTGTCTGGCCTTTAATTTGGGAACACTGCACATCCTGCATTTCCTATTTTCCATTGTTGTTTGAATGGTAGTTGGATTTAGTTTGAGGTTTGGTACCAGTTTTTCGATCATTTTTCATATGTAGATTATGGTGTACCTCTCTTCTTCTTTCCAGGGAGTACAGATTTAGTTTACGTAGTCTTTCCCAGTAGTTGAGCTCTTTGCAGCCATCAATCTTTGCTGTGAAATGTCTGAGTTTCTCCTAGTTTATTAGTTTCTTCCTTTTTACATGGGGACTTCAAAACTGAGCAGTATTCAAGTTTTGGTATAATCAGTGTTTTTAGCAGGGGGATCATTACTGTCCTGTCCCTTCTTTTAAACATTCTTAGTGCCTATCCCGCGACTCTTTTTGCTTTATTTATCGCTACCTGATTTTGTGTTTCGAATTTCGCATCATCTGTCATTATCATCTCCAGATCGATCGCTTTCGTGCTTCTCTGAATTTCCTGTCTATCTGGAGCATAATATGCAATCTGTGCTCCTCTTTTCTACCATATCTCAAGAGCTGAAATTTCTCGGTGTTAAATGTCATGTTGTTGTCTTCTGACCATTTGTATATTTTGTTCGTGTCCCTCTGCAAGGCCTCCACTTCATTTACATCGCTGACTTTTCTGCTTAACTTTGTATCGTCTGCAAAGGATGTTACTATAATGTTGCTGTTTACTCCGCTGTCTATGTCTGTTAGCATGATAATGAACAGGAGTCCCCTGTGGTACTGAGCTGCGTATTTCCGATTCTGATGATGATATACCTTGAATTTTGACGACCTGTAGACGTTCTCTGAGGAAGTTGTAGATCCATTTTCCCACTTTGCCTGTTATTCCCATATATTTAATTTTGTGCTATTATACCGTGATCACATTTGTCGAAAGCTTTAGCAAAATCTGTGTCTATGATGACATCGTAGTTGTCATTGCCTTCCAGTGCATCTAGGATATTGTTGTAGTGTTCTATCAGTTGTGATAGGCATGATCTACCTGATCGGAATCAGGGGCGTGCGGTGATGTATTGTGATAGGGAATCATTTTAAATGGATTACCAAAATGTTATATTTTTTAGCAAAAAAATATATCAGGTGGTGAATCAAGGTCCATATTAACTACATGTAAACACCAATTATATTAAAGATGAAATGGATACCCAGGTAATGATAAAAAAGAAAAGAAAATATTTACCTTATTTATATGTTAATTCAATCCTCTTATCCTTTCGATTGAATAAATTTATTACGTCTTCATAGAAACGATCGTTCTTCATTTCTTTGAGAAGCTTTCTCTCAATCGAGATTAAAGCGATTAAAGCTAAACTATTAAGTCTATCTTAACCTTGCACATTTCTTGTGTAGCTGTGTATTCTTTTCAAATGGGAGAAAGAACGCCCAACTGATGCGGCGCTCGTCGCTGGAAGACTCAAAGCTAATTAACAAAACTTCATCAGTTGATGTAGAGCTGTATCTAGCTTGGTATTTCGCAGTGAAGTAATTCGTTCACAGGGTTTTCCTTTCAAATCGAATTCAGCATACAAAACCGAAAGCTCACTTCTCAAGCGAGGAATATCAAAATATTCTCCATAATAATCTTGCAATAATTGAAAAGCTGACTCACGAAATTTCCTGATGTTGTCTTCCTGTTTTTAAATATCCACGAGCTGAAGAAAGGCTATATTTTTCAAACTTTGAAACCTGGTTTCGATTTGGCAGCAAATTGCATCGAAAATTTCATAAAATAGCCAAAGGAAAAGAGCTACGTTGTTTTGTACTGTCTGTAAGGTGTTTATGTGTGTGTTTGAGATAATGGGTGCCCAGCATGGGCTAGCATAGTCCATAACTGAGCGAATATATTGTTTGTATATGAGTGATGTTGTTTCCTGCTGGTGTCCAAAGTTTGTGCCTGTTAGTACCCTAAGCGTGTTAAGTCTTGACGTACATTTGTTTTTAATGTCCTGAATGTGGTTTGTAAAAGACAATGATGTGTTGTATGTGACCCCAAGTTTTTTGGTCCTGTGAGTGTGTGGAATATTGGTGTTGTTTAGTGTAAGCTGTGGAGTTATCTGGTGTTCGTTTGTGTTGCTTGTAAGCAAGGTGATGGTTGATTTTGTGGGTGCTACTTTGAGTCTATTGTGTGTGAGCCAGTCTTGTATACTGTTTATGTATGTTTGTAGGTTATTTGTAGCGGTGTCGATGTTGTTGTGGGTGGATGTTAGAGTGATGTCATCTGCATATGATGATAAGGTAAGCTTGTTATCTATGGGTGTTGGAATGTCATGCATGTATAAGTTGAACAGTGTTGGTGAGAGAACAGAGCCTTGAGGGACCCCGTTCGGAAAAAGCTTGTTTTTGGATGACTTGCCATTAAATGTGACATGCGAGTATCTTCCTGAAAGATAGTTGCTCAGCCACCTTTTGGTGTTATTGTGCATGTTTGTGTTGAGTATTTTGTTTACGAGAGGGAAGAGTGGGATAGCATCCGTGCTGGTCGTCTGGAGTTGATGCCATCCATGATGTGCTGCGTGAGGTTAGTGAGTAATGTCGTGGTTGAGTGGTGAGGTCTGAATCCATGTTGAGTAGGCGATAGTGGGTATGTGTGGGTTGGTGATTTGTAAGATTAGTCTTTCTGTTACTTTCAAAGGTGTACATAGTAAAGTAATGGGTCTATAGGAAGCTGGTTCTGTTGGATTTTTGTTTGGTTTGAGTAGTGTAATAATTTTACCTTGTTTCCATATGTCAGGAATAATACAGTGTTGGTATGAATATGTGCTGATATTTGTGAGCGCTAGTATTCCCTTTGGGCCCAAGTGTTTAAGGTGTATGTTAGATATGTTGTCTGGTCCAGTAGTCTTCGAATTCTTAATGTTTTTGATGATCTTGGTGGTCTGGTCTGTATTGAAGGGTGTAATGGTCGTGTCGAGTCTCTAGGTTTTCTTGTGTCTGGCTGGCTGTTTGTCTGCGTGTTTCTGGTTGTTGTCTCTCTTTAAGTGACTTATCTTTGCGTAGTGATTAACTAGAATGTTAGCTTGTTGTGTATATGTTGGGATATTATTTTGGCTGTGACAGACAGCCACGTGTGAGGTGTGAATGCCGCTGTTAGAGTGGGTAATGCTGTTTATAGTCTTGTATAGCCTGGATGTATCTGTGGAGTGGTTTAGTGTTGTCATGAATTCCCTAAGTGTTTGTTTGTTTTTCTTTAAGTTTGTTGTTTATTTCTGTGTTGAACTGTTGTATCTGCTGTTTTATGGCTTCTGTGTGTGGTGTTTGTGTATTATGTTTGAGGTTGTTACGTTGCCTTATGAGGTGGTCTATTTCTCTAGTGTAATTTGGGTTGTATTTCCTAATGTTGCCCTTGGGTATGTAGTTGTTTGCATTATTGATGATCTGATTAAATGTCTTGAGTGTTGTATTGATGTTTATGATGGGTGTGCTGTTTAATGTGGTGAATTGTTCCTCAGTCCATATTTTGAACTGTTCCCAATCAGCTTTCTTGTAATTTCTGTAAGTGTGCCTAAGGCTGTTGGAGCAGAGTGTAGAACGTGTTGTAATGATGATGATGATGATGATGATGATAGGCAAGTGGTCTGATGACATTTGTTTTTCTGTTCTCCAGTGTGTATGTGTTGCTAGTGAGGGGGGAATAGAACGTTATGTCTGGGGAGAGTCAGCAGAGTGGTAGAGTGAGCCTTAACTTCCAACCGGTCACGCAAGTTTGGTATCAATGAATAGATTCTATTAGTACCAAATTGGCGTGAAAGTTTTTTGGAGTTTTAAGCCCCATTGACATTTTACTGTCGATGTACGCATTTCTGAAAATGCTTCCTCTTTACCATAGTGCAGCGGTTCCCAAACTTTTTTTTACTCACGGCGCACTTTAGAACAAGTAAAAATATTTTGGCGCACTTTGTACATAAATTCGAAAATTTATTCAAAAGAGGTATTTATACATATGAGCATAGCATAAAGTAGAAATATAGATAATTAAAAATACAGAAAAATTGTATGTACTTACTTCTTTATTCAATATAATCTTGCTCTTTCGCGGCGCACCTAATTACATCTCGCGGCACACCAGTGCGCCGCGGCGCACGGTTTCGGAACCACTGCCATAGTGGAACAAATGATACGAGAATTTGAAGATTTATGTTAATTATGAATTCGTTTATTCAAAACATTATTAACGTAGGTAACATTTTGAAAACCATCCAATATATTCTTTGTCAATAATTGATTTTTGTTGTCAATAATGCTCTTATTCTAAGATAGCCAATTTTCCAATGAAGAAAAAAAAGCTCAAATCGAGTCTCGAAAAGGATGCATAGCTGAAATTGTAGTACCCTACCTTTCCACTGCATACTCTAACGCATATTCGGTAGTGGGTCACCATAGGTCGGGCTGCGAGTTCGTACAATCTCAATTTTGTTGAGGATGGAAAAATAGTGTCACATTCAAACATTGCAAAAGACTTTTTTCCTTTGCACATTTTTATAATAGGGAAGCATTGCTTCCCTTGCTTCCACTGACTGCAAGGCTCTGATCGGAATCCGTGCTGATTTTCGTTGAATCTTTCCAGTGTCTCCAAGAAATGACAAATTCTCTCTCTCAATGACACTGGGCTATAGTTCTTTGCTTGAGAGCTGTCCCCTCCTTTATACAGTATATAGGGACAATGTTTGCTCTTTTCAAGATGCTTGGTATTTGCCCAGTGCCTAGGGATCTTCTCCATATCCAGTATAAAGGTGTAGCTATTTCATTTTTACAGTTTTTAATCAATAATGCGTTCCAATTGTCCGGACCTGCAGCTGAATTGTGTTTCATTTGTCCAACAGCTCTTGCTACATCTTCTGGAGTAAAATCAAAGTCTGCTATACACTCTCCTTGCAATTTCTCTTCAAAGAATGCATCTATGTCAGGTATCACTTTGTCACTTTTTGGGGTACTGACAACTGATTCATACTGGGCTCTCAATGTTTCAGATATTTCTTTTGGATCGTCGGTTAGTTCATTATTTCTCTTCCTTAAGGGCCCAATAGCGGCGCGCGTTTTTGTTTTCCTTTTCGCATAACTATAGAAGTAGTTTGGATTTTCCTTTATTGCTTCTACCGCCTTTTCCTCTTCCCTCTCTGTATGGTCCTTAATCAGGGCTTATATATATATATATATATATATATAATGAAAATTACTTCACGAAAGTAACACGTGAATAATATTTATGATGAAAAGAACCACGAAGAAAAAGGAAACAGAGTGGTGCGCAAGCGCTTTCGTCTAATGTGTTCCTGAGGATGTCATTAGACGAAAGCGCTTGAGCACCACTGTGTTTCCTTTTCCTTCGTGGTTCTTCTCATCGTATTATATATATATATAATATATATATATATATATATATATATATATATATATATATATATATATATATACGAGGGCCACAATATATTTTGCCTCACCTTCTTTTTTTCTTTCCAAGTTTCCTTGTAAGTTCCAGAAATTTTGTACACAAATAGTTACCTTTCTTACAAGTTTTTATTTTTCCACATAGTCTCCAGCCTTTCCTTTTCTACGGCTTTTCTCCACCTCGAAACAAGGGCCTTTGTTCCTTGCTGGTAAAAGTCCGCTGGATTCCGCTGGCGCCACCTCTTAACCTCCTGAACAACCTCGTCGTCACTCTGAAACTTTCTTCCACGAATAGCATCCTTCATTGGCCCAAACAAATGGAAGTCTGAAGGTGCCAGATCCGGGCTGTATGGAGGGTAGGGTGTGACCATTGCCCTCCAAAAATCAAAAAATGGTCCTACAATGCTGTTCAAAGTTTTAGTGTTGTGTATTTATCTAGGAAACACCCCTGTAAATTTTCTTGGAGATCGGTGCATGTTTGAGCTAGCACCGTCGTACCAGCAAGTATTGCTATTTCAGCTTATGAACTTCATAAATAAGTGTGAAAATAGCACATTTTATCAGATTTTCATTTCCGGGTCTGGAACGCTGACCCACAAATTTTCCACGTATTATTTTATTGCATTTAATTTTAATGATGCTCTTTTCTTTTCCCTTGACAGTGATTTGATGTTGTGAATAGAGAATTTAATCATGGATACGTGGCAAGATGATGAGTATGTCAGAATGTTATTGGGCACCGTACCCCGAGAAGAAGAAAAGGAAATAAAGGGCTGCAAACTGCCAACTAATAGGCAGGTCTTACTATGTCTGTTAGCAAACCTTCGGGATATACATTGGGACCAGGCTTTATCTGCCACCATTGACAATGTGCTTTTGCATTACCAGAAGGCGAATGTCCCGACCATTACAGGCAGGAACAATATTGGCCGAGTGATTAAAACTTACTATGACAAAGACTACATGATGCTTATGAAAAAGAATGAGGATAGAAGACGGGCTGATGATCCTGGAATTATGAAGTTTAAATCAGAATTGAGCCTGATGATGAAATTTTATAAGAACACAGTGTTGAAAGACATGGCAGCTGCGAAAAAGGGGAAAACTCAGGCCGAACAAGATGCCATCGATACTGACATATTCTTTATGAAAAGCATGCTAAGTGACAGAGTAGCTACCTACTCTGGGGTAAACAAAGTACTCACAGAAAAGGTTCAGAAGCGACAGAAAAGGCAGATGCGAGAAGAGAAGCGACAAGAGAGAGAGCAATGTGATCATGCTGAGAATGTACAGGCTGATATTGATTCACCTATTAGCTCTGATGAGGACGATGACATTGATGAGGCCAGCACTGCTGAACCAAAGAGAAAACATCGGAGAACAGTGAAAGAGGGAGTTTCAATTTTTGTGCCCCATGATATTCTGAAGTTGGCAGAACTTGTTTCATGCAGTGTTCAAAATAACATCTCGCCAACCCAGCTGAGTGCAATTGTGTACTCCCTTGTATCTGCATGTGGTGGAGATACATCAAAGCTGAGTCTAAATGCAAGGACGGCCCACCGATACCGAGCTTCCATCGTGTCAGAAATAAGTTTAAAAATCATGGATGAATGGCAACCATCAGACAAAGTACTGGTGAACTGGGATGGTAAACTTATGGACACGCTGGATTCCAAAGCCACTGATGACCGCCTGCCCATTCTTGTGTCTGGTGTCAATGGCACAAAGCTTCTTGGAGTCCCACCTCTTCCACATTTGACTAAAAAAGCTGGCCTGGTTCAAGGAGACTTGATATCAACAGCAACCAAACAATTTCTGGTCGATTGGGAGTGTGAACAGAATGTCGTTGGTATGGTTTTCGACACAACTTCATCCAATACAGGTAAACCTATTTCAAACATCAGCGTGAATTTATCACGACATTAATACCAAAATACAGTGAATGATTTAACAGAAATCTGCAAAAAGCACGTGCCTGAAATGGTGGCCTTAAACTACAATTACATTTTTTTTTCAGGACAAAAAACAGCTGCTTGCGTCTCCCTCCAAAAGGAATTAGAGCGTGCCATATTCTGGTGCGCCTGTCGCAGGCATGTGGGTGAAGTCATCCTAGGTGTTTGCTGGGATTGCTTGAAAGTGGAGGGCTCTTCAAGTCCAAACATAATGGTTTTCCAGAGGTGAGTCATAAGCTTTACAAAATAACAAGGAATATTATTATCTAATGAACAAATTTAGTTGAATTTCTTTTATTAGACTTATAAGATACTAACACCAAGCAAATGATCGATCATATCAATCTTAATACCCCTAAAACAATATTATAGATTAGTACGAAATACAATAATCCCAATAATTGCATTTCTAGGTTCAAGAACCATTTCTCTCAACTGGCGTACAATGAAAAAAAGAAATACTACTACCCGCAATGCCTGGAGTGTTTGAGGAGCGCCAGCAGGAGATGGCTGACTTCTTCCGTGAATCTCTAGCCCAACCATTTACACGTGGCGACTACAAGGAGCTGGTAGAGCTTTGTCTGCTGCTTGTAACTAAAGGATCCGAGCCAGTGAACTTCACAATGGTCTACCCCGGCGCACTTCACAAAGCAAGGTGGATGGCTAAACTGCTCTATACCCTCAAGATTGTTCTTTTGTCAGGCCAGATCAAAGAGCAGTTTCCCAAAGCCGAGGTTGTGACAAAGTCAAATCAGCAAGTTAAAATGGTTTGCTGTGTTCACAGTCGCTGTTTATGTCCCATGGTGGATTGTTTGCCCCGTTCCAGCAAGTGCGCCACTGAATGACTTGAATTTGGTCGAAACCTTGGCTGAATTTGCCCCATATGACGCCACAATAGTTGACAAAGCACGTGTGGCACTCGGTAAACACACTTGGTACCTAACTGAGGAGTTGGCCCCACTGGCTTTGTTCTCGTCCCAAGTACAAGAAAGGACAAAAGAGGAGATGAGGAAGGCCCTTCTTTGCCATGAAGGCACTGAAGTTACTAAGAGAGTGGGGCTCAATCATGGGGGCTATGGAAAGCCATATCTTCTCCCTGTCCCAGAAAGTGGCACTGCCCTGGTGGACCTAATTGGGCATGACTCAAGCCGGTTCTTCACCATTTTAGGCATGCCCTATCAGTCTCTCCACAGTCCAGCCAGTGAATGGGCGGATCATGACGACTACCTGAACATGAAACGGGTTGTGGACAAGCTTCAGGTCGTCAATGAGGCTGCAGAGCGTGGTGTAAAACTTTGCCATGACTTTTTTAATGTTGCCAGGGATGAGGAGCGCTTTCAAGAAGTCCTTCAAGTAGTTGAAAATGACAGACTCCGCGTTCCTAATCAGTGCAAACGATCATCTGTTTCCGAACAGAAATCATGGTTTCTTGCTCTAGAGAAATAATACCTTGTGAATATATGATAAAACAAGAACAATTAACTTTTTTGTGTTAGTGATAACAGCTTTTAATTAAGACAGGCAAATGATTTGTGTTAATATCCCTTATGATGGTTGTGTAATCTCATATATAGGCGCGTATGCCGTATAAGCAAAATCGCTATTTTTCAAATTGCTGGTGCTCACTCGAATATGCATGAATCTTCAAAAAATTGCATGTGGGTATTTTTTATGTCAATATGCAACACCAAAATTTTGAACAGCATTGTAGGACAAAGTTGGGGCAACTGTCACAGCCTAATGGAGGGTGGAGTAACACAAGCAAGCACATTTTTGTGATGGCCTCTCTTGTTTGCAAACTGTTGTGTGGTCTTGCATTATCGTGCAAAAGAAAGACGTCTTCTAGTTTTTCTCCAGTCGAACTCGCTTTATACGTCTCTGGAGTCTCTGCAGGGTAGCAAAATATGCTTCCGAGTTGAGTGTTTGTCCTTTCTTCATAATGTCCACCACAATCACCCCTTCCATGTCCCAGAAGATGGTGGTTCCTGCAGAGGGAGCCATTTTGAACTTTTTCTTGCATGGGGAGTCTGCGTGATGCCACTCAATGGATTGACGTTTTGTTTCAGGTTCAAAGTGGTTGGTGTACCCAAGTCTCATCCCCAGTCACAATTCGTGAAAGGAAGTCATTCCCTTCTGTCTCGTATCGAACCAACGACTCAGAAGCAATTTCTTTTCCTTGGGTTTTGTGATCTTCAATCAGTTCGCGAGGAATAAACTGTGAACACAGTTTTGAGTATCCCAGTTGCTGAATTATCGTATTCACACTTCCTTCACTAATTCCTAGCTCCAGTGATAGCTCCTTGTATGTGACGCGCCGATTTGATCGAATACCGCTGTTAGCACGTTGCACAGTGTGAGATGTCACAGCCGATGCCGGGCGACCGTTGCGTGGCTCATCATCGAGGCTGGCTCTCCCTCTCTCCAATGATCTCGCACGTTTAGACCAGCGTCCAACTGTGGTTCGATCAACAACAGCATCTCCGTAAACGTTTTGTAGACGTTTGTGAATATTTCCAACTGTTTCCTTCCCGATAACAGGTCTCTGTTTACGACGCACATTACTGTCAGACGCCATTTTCGAAACTGCGTTAACCATCGGTTTTATACAAGGGCATTTAAAAGCGGTTTTATACAAAGAGGGGAGGTTTAAACTGGAAAAAACCGGTTATGTGAAGCGCAGAAAGTTCAAACTTACGGCCCAAAAGACATTTCAGCCCCATGGCCTCTTATTTAGCTATGAGAAGAGGGTGGGGCAAAATATATTGAGTGCCCCAAGTATGTATGTATGTATGTATGTATGTATATAATATATATATATATATAATATATATATATATAAGCAAACAACCACAGGGAAAAAGGAAAAAAACACGAAATCCGAGCGCTTTCGTGATATATTCACATCTTCAGGGACAAGATGATGTGATTGTCCCTGAAGATGTGAATATATCACGAAAGCGCTCGGATTTCGTGTTTCTTTTTCCCCTGTGGATGTTTGCTTATATATATATATATATATATATAAAATGAGAATTTAGCAATATAAAAGTCAAATAATTATTTCGAAATGAAAAATATTTTTCAAAAGTTATTTTTCAATTTTCGACGTTGGAAAACTAAAAATCTTCACTAATTAATAATATATATATATATATATATATATATATATATATATATATATGTATGTATATATATATATATATATATATATATATATATATTTATATATATATATGTATGTATATATATATATATATATATATATAATATTTAGGAGAAATCCAATGACAAGGAGGAATGTAAATGCCATGAAAAGTCTTCTTTAATGCGCAACGTTTCGAGCAATACGCTCATCATCAGGCTAGATAATAACAATATGAAATTAGAATCAATAAATAAATGTGAACAAGACAAAATAATTTCTATAAAACCTATTCAATAAAAGCAAATTTTAAAAGACTAAAAGAAGAGGGTTAAATTCAAAGTTATAAAAATTTACATATAAAATTACAAGAAATTTAAAAGCTATTTTTAAATTACATATAGTAAATTTGAAATTAGTACACTGGAATAATTAACACTAATACAATGGAATAATTAACACTACGAACCTTTCAATGCTGGTTCCGAGGCACGAGTAATTTAAAACAAAACAAAACAGGAAACAAGCTATGGGTTGGGCGGTTGGAGTTATAAGTTAGGGGAGGGGGATTATAAAAATTGGGGAGGGGAGTTGGGGAGGGGGGTTTATAAAAAATTTAGAGGGACAGCTGAGGAATCCACGTTTAGAGAAGGGGTCAATGTTTTAATATAAAGAGATTCCAAAATTCTAAGTGAGTTAGGACAAGAATTACAACCGAGAATTTTAAAATTATCTAAAGTGACATCAGTTTTACATTTTATACTGTGTTCCCGAATACTGGAGGCTTCTTTTTTATTTAAAATTTTACCTGTTCGGCAACTTATTCCCATATGCGAATAAAATCTAGTCCTGAGGGAGCGCACGGTGCTGCCAATGTAAGTACCAAGGAGACACCTTGGGCAGGTAAATAAATATACAACACCGCTACGCAACGAATCAGGAGTTCGATCCTTCGCTGAGAAAAATGCTTATACTATAAATAACTCTTATGAATTTCAAAAAGATCTTCTTAGTAAGAATTTCGATTCAAAAAAGTTTTTTGTCAGTTTTGATGTAAAGTCGCTTTTCACGAATGTACCCTGTATCAGAAACTATTGCCATTATTTTAGATAGGGTTTTTAGCTCTGATGATAGTTTTCATGGTTTTTCATGGTCTTATTTTAAGGAACTTTTAGAATTGGTTTTTAAGCAATGTTATTTTACTTTCAATAATAAGGTTTACCAACAAATTGATGGTGTTGGGATGGGATCACCCGTCGGACCTCTATCAGCTGATTTTTTTGACTCATTTAGAAAGTGTAATTTTTAGACAATCTCCCACCCATTGTAAACCAATTTTCTATCGACGCTTCGTTGATGACTCGATAGCTGTTTTTGATAATGCTGTACAAGCGCAACAATTTTTTAACTTCTTAAATTCTCTGCACCCCAATATAACTTATACAATGGAAACTGAGAAAAATGGCTCCCTCCCCTTTTTAGATCTTTTAATTTCGAAAAAAGGTGATTCTATTACTACATCAGTTTACAGGAAACCCACTTTTACTGGTTTGGGCATGAATTTCTTTAGTTTTACTGATTTTAACTATAAGATGTCGTGATTAAAACACACTTGTTCAGAGGATATAATTTGACCTCTAGTTTTACCTTACTAAACGATGAATTTAATAATTTAAGATCATATTTTACCAATAATAGTTTTCCTGTTCAATATGTAGATAAACTAATAGATCTTTCTTAAATAATGTTTATAGCCCTCAACTTTCCTGTATTTCAGTGCCTAAAGATATAAAATATTTCCTGGTACCTGAAATGGGTCCCATGAATAAAGAATTTAAACTTAAATTTACAAAGTTGTTAAGAAAATTTTTATATCATACTGATTTTCGCATTATATTTATTAACAAAATGTCTTTAGGTAGCTTTTTCTCAGCGAAGGATCGAACTCCTGATTCGTTGCGTAGCGGTGTTGTATATTTATTTACCTGCCCAAGGTGTCTCCTTGGTACTTACATTGGCAGCACCGTGCGCTCCCTCAGGACTAGATTTTATTCGCATATGGGAATAAGTTGCCGAACAGGTAAAATTTTAAATAAAAAAGAAGCCTCCAGTATTCGGGAACACAGTATAAAATGTAAAACTGATGTCACTTTAGATAATTTTAAAATTCTCGGTTGTAATTCTTGTCCTAACTCACTTAGAATTTTGGAATCTCTTTATATTAAAACATTGACCCCTTCTCTAAACGTGGATTCCTCAGCTGTCCCTCTAAATTTTTTATAAACCCCCCTCCCAACTCCCTCCCCAATTTTTTATAATCCCCCCTCCCCTAACTTATAACTCCAACCGCCCAACCCATAGCTTGTTTCCTGTTTTGTTTTGTTTTAAATTACTCGTGCCTCGGAACCAGCATTGAAAGGTTCGTAGTGTTAATTATTCCATTGTATTAGTGTTAATTATTCCAGTGTACTAATTTCAAATTTACTATATGTAATTTAAAAATAGCTTTTAAATTTCTTGTAATTTTATATGTAAATTTTTATAACTTTGAATTTAACCCTCTTCTTTTAGTCTTTTAAAATTTGCTTTTATTGAATAGGTTTTATAGAAATTATTTTGTCTTGTTCACATTTATTTATTGATTCTAATTTCATATTGTTATTATCTAGCCTGATGATGAGCGTATTGCTCGAAACGTTGCGCATTAAAGAAGACTTTTCATGGCATTTACATTCCTCCTTGTCATTGGATTTCTCCTAAATATTAAATTGAAGCTTTGTAGAAGCAAACCGCATGACTATATATATATATATATATATATATATATATATATATATATATATATATATATATTATATATATATATATATATATATAAAAATCCCTTCTGTATTTTTACACGCAAAATGTTGCAGGTAATAAAAATGGTACATGGCTTAATAATTTAAAGTAATCTAAATGAAATCTTATCAACGTGGTTATTCCCTATGCAGACTGCGGAGGGCAATATAGGAAAGTGCAAATTTTCCATAACGTCCGATATATATCAAAGGATGATTCGATTTAATATTTCAAACTTTATACATCACGTTGCCGAAAAAAGACTGTTCGTCGTTACGCATCAAAGGGAAGAGACAAAGGAAACCCACCTTTATTAAAGGGAAAATAAAGGTTTTCTAAATCCTTTCCATTTGTGACATAAATCAGAAAACCTTTATGGGCTTTTAACGTTAAAACCAAAGCGAGAAAAAAGGTTCACAATAACATATAAATCGTACTGATAGAAAACCTTTATATATACATATATATATATCCACACACATATATATATATATATATATTTTTTTTTTTATTGGGGTTGTTTAATGTTTAACATCCTTCGCAACATCTAAGGTCATATGACGGAAGGGACCTACAGCTTTACGTGGGATCCGAACCACGGGTCACTACATAATCTGGGCGCAGAGGACGGTCTCCCATCCAACTACTACCCACACCCGATGTCGCTTAACTTCGCTGATCTCCAGGAAGCGGTGTTACGACATTGGCCACGACGTAGCCCTATATATATATATGTATATATATATATATATATATATATATATATATAAACTGCGGCTCTTAAAAACAAGCAAAAGGTAAATTCTAAATACCAGTGACATCTACCAATTTTTACTCTGCGCATGCGCAAACGAGCTATACATATGCTAATTTCTTCATACAAATTAAAGAAAAATACAAACCCTAGTACATTTTCCAGCGATATATATATATGTCACAAAAAATATATATATATAAAACTAAACTGAAAAATAAAAATTGTAAGAGAAGCATACAAATTTATAAGGAAACACTACCAAAGTTTTAGCATCTGCCCTTCTTGTCTAAATCCTTTCTGAACGAATTCAATACAAGATCAAATGGATTGTTTACAACCAATTTTATAGATAAGGCCTGAATGATATATAGGTCACAAAAGAAAAAAAAATATATATATAAAACTAAATTGAAAAATAAAAATTGTAAGAGAAGCATACAAATTTATAAGGAAACACTACCAAAGTTTTAGCACACTACCCTTCTTGCCTAAATCCGTTCTGAACGAATTCAAAACAACGGGATCGAGTTGAAAAAGACCTTTGCTCACGTTAAAGTTATTTGTAAGTTGGATAATAGCAGACTCAAGAATATTTCTATTAACAATGTTGCTAGAGTGAAACAAAACTGAAGCATTATTCCAATCAATACAGTGGGATAACTGACAAATGGGCAAAAAGGGCACTGGACGACTGTCCCGTTCTAACGGAATATTGATGCTGTTTTACACGCGTGTGCAAATCCTTTCCCGTCTGACCAATATAAAAGGAATCAAATCACATTGTTTACAACCAATTTTATAGATAATGTCTGAATTATTGGTAGGGCTATTTTTTACTATGATATTTTTCACAATATTGTTATATGAAAATACTACATTAATATCCAAAAGTTTAAGTACATTAGCAATGCCTAAAAAGCCTGAAAAAAATGGAAGTACTAATATATATACATATATATTATTTTTTTTTTGTGACCTATATATCAGTCAGGCATTAACTATAAAATTTGATCTTTTGTTGAATTCGGGCAAAGTGCTAAAATTGGTAGTTTTACTTACAAATTTGTATGCTCCTCACACTGTTTTTATTTCTATATTTATTATAAAGGGTGATCCAGAGAAATGGGACCCAAAAGAAACCCCTGTAACTCTTAAAGTATAAGTCCTTTT
>JAJOZX010005503.1:142500-245000 GCA_023014485.1 Bathynomus jamesi | reverse complement strand
TTAACAAAATTGGATCTCATAATTTTTTATCACACTATTTTCTTATTCCAAAATCTAAGTAAATATTTTTTTTTCTAAATTAACTAAAAAGTATTTTATTTTTTTATTTTTATTTTTTTTTTGAGTGCGTGGTAATATTTCTTTTCTCGCTGAAAATTTGGCAGAATTTTAAAAAACGTTTTTTCTAACTTGTTGCGATGCCAGAGGGAATTACAGCCTATCACTCGCTTATACAGCATCCAACTTTTTGAAAAAGCTTGAATTTAAATGTACCAATTCGTCATCCAAAAAAGTGAGACTGCAAATTCTGAAAGCACCCCAGAAAAAGTCTTGGAATACTCCTTTCTTTGTGTAATCTGAATGCCCTGAAAAGGAATAAATATGCCGTTTCCAATTAGAAAGTTTTCTATACATTTTGAACAAAGGTTTTGTTACGAGGGAATCTAATGATTGAGGTATCTCAAAAAAAGGTAACTGAATATTTTTCTTCTATTACTTTTGTATCTTCTCGAAATAGAAATTGTGTGTTGTGTGTGTGTGTGTGTGTGTGTGTGTGTGTGTTGTGTGTGGTGTGTGTGTGTGTGTGTGTTGTGTGTGGTTTTCGGTTCACTTTCTGGCTACCAAATGAGGAATCTTAATAAGCATGTTTGTATGAGCTTTTAGAGTCCGCAGCCCTCAATTTTTAAACTATGAAAATTAATTTCATTAAAGAGTCCTTCAGGAAATAAGGTTATTTTCGTAATTTAACAATAAACCAATTTATACTTCAAGAAAAAGAGTTCTACAGTGAAGTTACGAAAGATTTTTACTATTTCAGGACTTTACTACTATTTTTACTATTTTAATTGTCTTAATTTTCGTATATCGTAAAACCGTATTGAAATTTGCCGCAAACTATAAAAATAATTTCTCAGGTACCGTTCATTGTACGAAATTTGTTACGCAAAACTAGTCAAAACATGCAAAAACAACAACATTGCTATCTATAAAATTCCCTGCACCGACTGTCATAAAATAATAGGCGAAACCAACGATTACGAAAGAAGAATATATCATCATAAATCTAGTCTTAGGATGCGAGATAATACCGTATCAAACCAACATTTAAAAAGAACTAATAATGAACATTGCCTTAAAGAGATCTACCAAAAATCATAGGATCGATTAATTATGAGAGAGAGAGAGAAAATTGATGGAGAATCTTTTCTCATAAAAATTTTACAGACAACTTTTTAATATTATTAAAGGATTGTTTAGTATTGATAATGTTACGAATGAAATTATTTTATAATGAGTGAAAGTTTAAAAAAATATCTTGAATGACTTCGTTGCTGCCGGATGTACCTTGGCGCATGCGTATATTTAGTTGTAGCTTCGTTTCCTTCTCTAACTTTTCAGTTTTCTTTGAGCCTGATCGAAGAAGGGTAGTGGTTCCCCTTCGAAAAGCTTTGTTAGTTTTATTTTAGCTTTTAAGGTTTAATTTTATCCCTCTTTTACTTCATTTTACTTTGGAGATTTTTCCTTACATACTGTGTGTGGTTATGGCACTTTATACATACATACATACATACGTACGTAAATTATTTAATTATAAAATTAATAGAATTACATGCAAATGAATTGTTTAACAGTATCTATTATAAGATGCATTACAAGTCATTTATGTACGGCTACATTAATGTTCCATGTTCCATTTAAACATTATTAATTCACATTTGCTCATTACAAATGTATACATCACTTCGTATTGCTGTAATACTGATATATATATATATATATATATATATATATATATATATATATATATATATATATGTGGTGTGTGTGTGTGTGTGTGTGTGTGTGCACACACATGTTTATTTTCTCGTGATTGTGATAATGATGATTATATATAATGATAATTACAGACAATTTAAAAATTGCAAACAAATAAATTACCATACATGTACAGATCCTTTATACAAATTCGTTCTTTCTTTCAGAAGTATACGATATATATATATAATATATATATATATATATATATATATATATATATATTATATATATATATATTATCTCAGACCACAACTTAATCGAGATATCAACAAATACGACGACAACATTAAAAGAGAATACACATTGTGGAAAGAAGAAAATTTTGGGGGCTTTAACTTAAAGTCCAAGACTATATAAATTGGGAAGCAATCAGATCGCACATGGCCCAAATAGAGTGGAGAACAGTTTTAGAGAATAAAACAACTGAAGAAAGGCTAACAACCTTCGAAGACGCTGAGAATTTTAGAAAAATATCCTCCTGAAATCACAGACAAAAGGAAAGAGGAGCTGGCTGGAGAGGCAAAAGAGAAGAACATTTCGCAAAAGAAAGAGAATGGAGGCGAAGTTAGCCAACTGCGGAGATAATGCCAGGAAAGTAATACAAGAAAAACTGGAGGGTATCGATAGGGAAATACAAACCCTGATTAAGGACCATACAGAGAGGGAAGAGGAAAAGGCGGTAGAAGCAATAAAGGAAAATCCAAACTACTTTTATAGTTATGCGAAAAGGAAAACAAAAAGGCGCGCCGCTATTGGGCCCTTAAGGAAGAGAAATAATGAACTAACCGAAGATCCAAAAGAAATATCTGAAACATTGAGAGCCCAGTATGAATCAGTTTTCAGTACCCCAAAAAGTGACAAAGTGATACCTGACACAGATGCATTCTTTGAAAAGAAATTGCAAGGAGAGTGTATAGCAAACTTTGATTTTACTCCAGAAGATGTAGCGAGAGCTATAGGACAAATGAAACCACATTCAGCTGCAGGTCCGGACAATTGGAACGCACTACTCATTAAAAACTAAAAATGAAATAACTACACCTTTATACTGGATATGGAGAAGATCCCTAGACACTGGGGAAATACCGAGCATCTTGAAAAGAGCAAACCTTGTCCCTATATATAAAGGAGGGGATAGATTTCAAGCAAAGAACTATAGACTAGAGTCATTGACGTACCACCTCACCAAAGTATTTGAAAGAATAGTTAGAGAGAGAATTTACGATTTCTTAGAGACACTGGAAAGATTCAACGAAAATCAGCACGGATTCGATCAGGTAGATCATGCCCATCACAACTGAGAGAACACTACAACAATATCCTAGACGCACTGGAAGGCAATGACTTTCGACAAATGTGATCACGGTATAATAGCACATAAAATGAAATATATGGCAATAACAGGCAAAGTGGGAAAATAGATCTACAACTTCCTCAGAGAACGTCTACAGGTCGTCAAAATTCAAAGTATATCATCATTAGAATCGGAAGTACGCAGCTCAGTACCACAAGGGACAGTACTGGCCCCACTCCTGTTCATTATCATGCTAACAGCCATAGCGGAGTAAACAGCAACAATATAGTAACATCCTTTGCAGACGATACAAAGATCAGCAGAAAAATCAGCGATGCAAATGAAGTGGAGGCCTTGCAGAGGGACACGAACAAAATATACAAATGGTCAGAAGACAACCATGACATTTAACACCGAGAAATTTCAGCTCTTGAGATATGGTAGAAAAGAGGAACTTAAACAGATTGCATATTATGCTCCAGATAGACAGGAAATTCAGAGAAGCACGAAAGTGATCGATCTGGGGGTAATAATGACCGATGATGCGAAATTCGAAACACAAAATCAGATAGCGATAAACAAAGCAAAAAGAATCGCGGAACAGGTACTAAGAACGTTCAAAAGAAAGGACAAGACAGCAATGATTCCCCTGCTAAAAACACTGATTATACCAAAACTTGAATACTGCTCAGTTTTGACGTCCCCATATAAAAAGGAAGAAACAAATAGACTAGAAGAAACTCAAAGGCATTTCACATCAAAGATTGATGGCTGCAAAGAGCTCAACTAAGTACTGGGAAAGACTACGTAAACTAAATCTGTACTCCCTGAAAAGAAGAGAGAGGTACACCATAATCTACATATGGAAAATGATCGAAAAACTGGTACCAAACCTCAAACTAAACCCAATTCAAACAACACTGGAAAATAGGAAAGGCAGGATGTGTAGTGTTCAAAGGCCCGACAAGGGACCTCCTCAACACTAGAGGAAAATAGCTTGGTTGTCAGGGGGCCAAGACATTTTAACCACCTTCCAGAGGACCTCAGAAACGTTACAGAGGTCAAAGTTGAAGTCTTCAAAAGAAGACTCGATGCCTGGCTCAGGACGGTACCAGATGAGCCGGGTGTACCTGGCTATGTACGGTGGAGAGCGCAAGAAAGCAACTCGCTCCTCCACTAAGCCAGACCTAGAGGCGGGGCCACCAGTTTGACCTTCGTGTGAAGTGAGACCAACGCACGGAACAGCAACGAGGAGTTTCGAGATGTATATATATATATATATATATATATATATATATATATATATATATATATACACATATGTAGAGGGCCGACAAGAAATAGACAAGCAAATTCTTTCTACCACTCCATTCTCAAACATTCTTAGAAGAGACACGTGGTCAAGGAATCAGAAACAATGAAGACGTCTATTTTTTCCCAAAAGGTCCGCGAAAGCAAGCCCTTAGTAAGTATGGACGCTCAGGAGGCGTCTCAAAAATTGCGCGAAACTCCGCGTCTCAGAGGTTATATAAGCGAGGATCCACTGATACACTTCCTCACTCACTCAGCACCTTAAACAGAAAAAAAAAAAACACTCACTCACTCTCACTCACCCACCCATTTCTCGTCTTGGCCGTCACGTCACACTTTCAGCCTTCGTCAGCAGCCACATTCGTCTTCGTCACGTCACCCGTGCTCCGGCCTTCGCCGGAGAGCGGCCTGCTATTCCTTCAAGGCTCCGATTTATCATTAAGTAAGACCTTCCGCCGTCAGCCTGCAGAAGCACTCCTGCGAAACCAGCGCCGTTCGATTTCAGCCGGACACCGTCTTTCAAGCAATTTTCGTGAAGCCTACATCAGTGTCAGCAGAACCGTCCGTTCCCTCAAGCAAACTCTCAACAAGAGATTCGCTACCGGTTCCACGATCATCTCGACGTACGTAACACCGGACGGTCAACTTCACCGCAGGTTTCCAATCTACAAGTTCAACCTTCAAGCATACCCTTCATCTCAAGAGGTATTTTCAACAATGTCGGTAAGCTCTCTGTGACTGGTTCTGTGCAATGCTCGCTCAGCCTACAGAGCGTAATCGCAGCAGCGTGATTAGGCTATACCTAAAGTGCTTTCAATACCGTTCAAACAAACTTTCTCTTTAAGACTGCAGTAGGCCCAATTCAAGTGTCATTCCGATACCGTAATCGTGTACCATCCTGCTATTGTGTTCATTCATGTAATCCATAAATACGTTGCATCCGTTTATGTGATTTAGTTAAGCATTTCATTATTGACGGCCGAATCCACTTACCGTGTACTAAACGCACGTGCATTCTTTATATCATTACTAGGCCCATTCAATGTTCCATTTATGCATAACCCTAGCCTACCTAAATAAAGGCCTAATCTAATTACAGTGTACGAACTTACGTGCATAATTTCTATTATCATTAGGCTGCATCATTTATTCTATGTTCCATTTTTACATACCAATAGCCTACCATAAACGAGTGTATTACTTAACAATTAATCTGTATAACCATTTCCTCATTTGCTAATCCTCAGGTCATCTTTAGCATACTATAAATGCCGTTATATAATTGCTAATCATACAACCACTGTCATTGCATTCCTTCCAATCATTATTACGCTGCAGTTCTAGTCTATGGTCCATTTTTGCATACCAATAGCCTACCATAAACGAGTGTATTACTTGACAATTAATCTCTATAACCATTTCCTCATTTGCTAATCCTCAGTCATATTTAGCATACTATAAATGCCGTTATATAATTGTTAATCACCGTAAATACCTTCATTGCTATGTTAATCACTGTAAATAAATAAATAATTTATTTTCTTAATTAAACACAAAACCAGAAGGTAATTTTTCTAACCTTAACAATATTTGCTTGGGTGTAATCCAAGCTGGTGACCTCGAAGCATTCGTAACATCATATCATATATATATTCAATAACATCTCATCATTTTCTGTAATTATAGTAGGCCTAATCATTATCACCTCACTTGGCTAATATTATGCCCACTATATATATATATATATATATATATATATATATATATACACATTCAACTGCAAAGAACACGCAGTATAAATAACGTAAAGAAACGACGCTTGTATAGGAGATATTCCGCGCAAGACGAGAGAGAGAGAACGGAATATCTCCTATACAAGCGTCGTTTCTTTAGGTTTTATTTCATAGAGATACAAACCTTGAATTTGTAATATGATACCATGCAGAATCGCATTAATGGTCAAACCAGCCAAATTGAGAGTTCATGCGTGTATCTTTTATACAGTATTCACATATACCTTTCTATATAGGGACCTAAATACCCATCTGGTCAATGGGGACATGCTATCAATACTCTGAAAAACTAAATTAACCTGACCTAAGCTAACCTAACCTAATTTTGTTTGTCTATGTAGAGAGAATATAATCGTGTAAACTTTGACAATCGGATCGTTTCATCTTTGGGGGGTGGGAGTGAGTTAGGGGCAGTATAAAGGGGGTTCGTGAGGGAGGGGATTGGAAACCCATACAGTAAACCTCCGTTCCCCAACATCCCCCCCGCCAAAAATAAAAAAGACCCTCCCCTGCATTATGGGGTTTGCTCCACTTCTTTTTACTACTTTCACTGTACCGATTCTCTCTGTTTATTGTTGAGGTTATTCTTTGACCTGCGTCGAACCTGCTTCGAACCCGCATAGTTCTAAACCTACAGAGTTCTTTGTAGTTCTTCCTTCAATTAATCACATCCTCTGCTTCATTTCTGACGTTCTTTCCCGTGCTTTTCCGCTATTAATTTCACCTTAACAGAAACACAACTTGGCAAAAGGTATGTTACGATCTTATATATATGTATATACCGTATATATATTGTAGGGAGATAAAATAATCAAAATAAATGTAATTTTTTTTAAGCTGTGTTAGGTTAGGTTATTCTACTTGTTAAGTTTAGTTAACGCAGGTTTGAGTAGCGTTAAGTTTAGATTCGATGAGGTTATCTTGGGAAATGGGTTCCAGTTTATTGACACCTGCATCAAATATCTCTCTCTCTCTCTCTACTATATATATATATATATATATATATATATATATATATATATATATATATATATATAAAATGTGTGTGTGTGTGAGGTCAAAGGTCTTGTAATTTGTTATTTGTTCGTTGGTGGAAAGTTGTACGTGAAAATTAGTGAATTGAAAAAGTAAATGCATTTTCAACCTTTTCCATTCAAGAACTTTACGAGCGGTGCAGTCTTAAATAAATGTTGTAAGGACTGGTGCCCTCGTTTCATGCCCGCAAAGATCATTACACGTATGACCCCTCTGACCCCCGTCTCACATGGAACTGACAATGCAATAGCGACAAATATACTAGTACAGTATACTATTCTGAAATTGTGTCGTATTTAAAACGTTGAAATTATATTCATATATATATATATATATATATAACCTTGATTTAGCTTCCGCCCGAATTGTTCATTCTGACGAAGATCAAGCTTGTCGCTCCACTTTAGACCTACAATTTAACGTGGAATCCGAACCACGCCTCACCACCACCCCAGCGACTTAACCACTAGGCTACCCACGGTACCCATTTACCTATCAACCAATTTTTTTTATTATTGTGTGGAAGGATGAACAGCTGGGTTTTGCTGCGCGCCGCCTGCCCTCACCGGGTCTGGATCCCGGGGCCGATGGATTCGTAGTCAGCGACGCTAACCACTACGCCACAAGACGCATATATATATATATATATTTTTTTTATTTTTTTTTTCGGAGCTATTGAAGAATAGGGACCCCAGCCTTCTTTAGTTAGCTTTATAAGGCTAACTAACGAAAATAACATGACCTAACCTAACCAATCGTCAAGGGCGTACAGTTAACCTAACGATTGGTTAGGTTAGGTCGTGATATTTTCGTTAGTTAGCCTTATAAGCCTAACTAAAGAAGGCTGGGGTCCCTATTCTTCAATAGCTTCATATATTCTTATTCAGTTTTAGCTTTTAGCTCGTAAGATTTTTTTTTTAATTAAGATTAAAGGAGCAAATAATTTATTACACTTTACTAATGCCATAAACACACTTCTAATTAAGTTTCTAAACATAATTACAAAAGAACAAAGAGAGATTTATTTCCCATATGTTCAGTCCATTCCTTAATAATTTGCATACATTTTTTCTTTTAATAAAATATATATATACACACACGTGTGTGTTTTAATATTTATTCGATCAAAGGGTTTTGTATTTAAATTATAGTGAATATTATATTGGTTTTGCATTAATTCCGACCCTTAGAAATATACTGTGCACGCTATCTAAATTGCAAATTACTGCCAGCAAACATATCTTTTATTTAGTTTACCATAAACAATTCTGGGCCACGAGACAAAGAAAACGGAGCTTTGTATATTATTTATGATTAGGGGAAAACTAGTTTTAATAATTAAAATGCTAATTATTATAGTTATAAATAATAATAATGATAACAACAACTGAATATATTAATTGCAAAATCTCACGGATTTTATATACATATAATTTTCTTCCCATTTTAATATTACCTGCGTGAGGGGTGGTCACTGCGTGCAAAATTATGGAAATAAAGACACGAAACCTTTTTCTTTTTAAATTACTTTCAGACGAATTTGGTTTAATATCATACCTTCTGCAAACGACACTTTACAGAGTGAATTTGAACACAGAAGATATGTGAAATGTCAAGAAAATTTCACGGGAAAATTCTCGTGTGTGTGTGTGTGTGTGTGTGTGTGAGAGAGAGAGAGAGAGAGAGAGAGATATGTGCATACATACGCACGTACCTACACGCACACATTCACTCTCAATAACAAAAGGTTAAAAATGAGTCCAACACAATGAACCTCACACAACAGGTTCAGCCCAACCTCCATACATGTGCCCTTCATACCGCCCCTACTCCCATTCCTCCTTACCCCTTTTCACCCCATACCCATACCCAGATAACCCCGAAAGCGTAACGAACACTCCTTACCACCTCCACAGAACCCTTTTTCTTCTTAGATACCCTTCGTCCACCGGCCTTGCGTCATGTTATACCTTCATGCCCCGAGGTTATCGAGTGGCTCGTGCCCGAAATCGATTACCACGCCCTTCCTGCCCATCAGGAGCGGAGTTTTATATCCAGTCTTTCTCCTTCGGTGCGATTGTTGCTACGATAAAATACTCCGTGCGAGAAAAGTCAGAAACGGGGTAAAGACGCGCCCATGCAAGGAAACACACAAAAAAAAGGAGAGAGAGAGAGAGAGAGGAGAGAGAGAGAGAGAGAGAGGAGAGAGAGAGAGGAAATCAAAAGCCTTTCTTCAAGTAAGAATCAGATTCAAGCAATACGAGATTCGAATGGCTAAACGGCATCAAATCACAACAAATAAATGAAAGAAATAAAGAAGAGGTTTTCACAAAGAGTCGAAAGAATATTTCAAAAAGCATTTCATCTGAGACCAATAAAAAACTAGACAATTATGGTGGTACTTGTTATAAAATAGATAAGGAAGATAAAATTTACTTTGTGTGTGTGTGTGTGTGTGTGTGTGTGTGTGTGTGTGTGTGTGAACAATTAGACCATGCACAATGAAAGTGTAAATTTACCTCTCTCTCTCTCTCTCTCTGGAAATGAGTAACTGTAACAAGTCTTTAAAACGGGGGGAGTCAAAATCCTTGTAATTACCGACCAAACAGTTTAACGTGAATTGTTGGCAAACTGTTGGAATCCATTATTAGAGAACGTATCGTGTATCACCTTGAATCAAACAATTTATTTTTTTATTCTCAACATGGATTCAGGCGGCATAGATCTTGTCTAACAAACCCGTTAGAATTTTTCTATAATATGTATACTTTATACGACACAGCTAGAATAACAGATATACAGTAGTGTATCTCGACTTTCAAAAAGCCTTTGACAAAGTCCCTCGTGCTAGATTGATGGCTAAAGTTAGAGGACTAGGAATTACTGGGCTCGTTTCCAACTGGATTGAAAATTGTTTAAGAGATAGAAAGCAGAGAGTGGTAATAAATGGAGTGGTTTCGGAGTGGGCCTCCATCACCAATGGGGTCCCACAGGGTTCCTTTCTGGGTCCTTTACTTTATATCATCTATATTAACAATATTGACGTTGTGCTCCTAAGTACAATTTCTAAATTTGCAGACGATACACCAAGTTAAGAAATAGCGCAAGTAATGAGGAGGGCGTAAGAACGCTCCAAATGATGATCTACTTGGATTAGGTGAGGCAGAGTTGCGTTTCCACCGTCACAACTTCGTTTTTTCCTCCTCTTTCTCTATTTGTGGTTAGTTTATACGGCGGTGCTATCTAATGTACGATCTCTCTGTGTGTATAGCGTAATTGTAAAGCTAGCTCATATATTCTCTTCTTTCCTGTAAAATTTTCTTGGCTACTTTTCCAGTTCAAGGTATTTTTTCTCCGTACCGGGGAGGGTGAGGAGAGAGCCTCATGCTTTTCTATCCATTTTTCTACTACTGCTAAAATAGATTAAAAATAAACCAGTTTAATTAATAACAGGAACCTTCCCGAGTGGACCGAAAGATCTTTGAGGCTTCTTCTTGTCCTTGTAACACTCTCTCTCTCTATATATATATTTTTTTTTTTTTACCGTATTAATTACCTTTAATTAACGGTAACTTATGTATTATTAGTTAATGCCATATAAATTCCATGCATGTAATTCTTATAATACCTACATTTTTTTTGTATTTATAATACGATTCTGTTGTTAAACTAAGTTAGTTATATTGCTGTCAATGCTGTAAACCTTTAGACGTGAATCTGTATTACTGCAGCAATATACAAAACATATTATGCTCTACTCGTACTATCAGAGTTAATTCCCATATACATTCAGAATCCGATTTAACAAAACATACGAGAGCCCAGTAAAGCCAAAAGCTTAAGGGGCCAAATTCTGCTGTACTCTAAAATTTGCATAATGTTGAAATTATTTTCATATTTATCTTATCAATTTTATCAATAAAAAGTTTTTTGCTCCAAAAGTGTGTGTGTGTGTGTGTGTGTATATGTGTGTGTATATATATATATATATATATATATATATATATATATACAGCGTGTCCCAAAGAAATGTATACCCACTTTGTTCGATAATACCAGCTATGAGGATAATAAATATATTACTTTTTATATGTTTTTAATAAAGAATTTTCTCCTGAATCTAAATATGTAATTATTTTATTAAAATTGAAGAACAAAAAAGTTACAGATGTTTAAATTATAATTATTATTTTCGAGACTTCATGTGCGATATTTTCTAATATTTTAACCGACTGTTTTGAGATACTTATGTTTAGTGTTGATATTGAAGCATAAATGTTGTAATTATTAGTTAATTCAAAAAATTTACAAATTCCATGGTTAAATGACACTTTATCTAAGATGTTCGACGTCTTCCAGAACGTTGTTTTTGTAAGTTTTGCACAGTGCCGTCGGTTTCAAACTTATCTCGTATACGTGCAAAAATATTAGAAAATATCGCACATGAAGTCTCGAAAATAATAATTATAATTTAAACATCTAACTTTTTTGTTTTCAATTTTAATAAAAATAATTACATATTTAGATTCAGGAGAAAATTCTTTATTAAAAAAAATATAAAAAGTAATATATTTATTATCCTCATAGCTGGTATTATCGAACAAAGTGGGTATACATTTCTTTGGGACACGCTGACCATAGGCAGCAGTGTGTTAAAACCAGGGCAGAGTTCCAGTATAAATTTGTATTTTTATAATCCATTTGATCTTGTGCTAAAAATCGATATTTTTCCTTACAAATCTGTACGCCTCACTGGTAATCCTTTAAGGTTTTAATTTTTAATTTTTATTTTTACTTCTCTGTTTATTGTATATATATGTATGTATGTATGTATGTATGTATGTATGTATGTATTTGTATATATAGATATGTATGTATATATATATATATATATGTATATGTGTGTGTGTATGTATGTTATTTATTTATTTTTTTCTTTCTGTAACCTATATATAGGCTTAACCTTTTATGTACTTCAGTGTTCCTGAGGATGTCATTAGACGAAAGCGCTTGAGCACCATTTTGTGTTTCCTTTCCTTCGTGGTTTTATTCATCATAAATATTTTCACGTGTTACTTCGTGAAATAATTTTCATATATATATATATATATATATATATATATATATATATATACAGGGTGGGCCGTAAGTTTCCATACATAGGAAAATTTAAATACGTGCGTCGGTATTTGGACAGCAGTTTCCGGATGCTTGGATTGGTCGGCGTGGTCCTGTGGAGTGGCCTCCCAGATCCCCAGATCTCACCCCCCTTGATTCTATCTTTGGGGGCACTTGAAGGCCATGGTGTATCAGGAAAAGATACGAGACATAAATCATCTAAAGGAACGTATCACCAACGCCATTACAAGCATAACGTCAACTGTGCTAATGCGTGTTCATCAACAGTGGGGAACACGTATTGAAATGTGTTTTCAAAACAATGGCAACCATGTAGAGCATATTATATAAATAAAAATGGTTGTCCATAAAAAAATGTTTATTTTTCCTATGTATGTAAACTTACGGCCCACCCTGTATATATGTATATATATATATATATATATATATATATAACCTTTCATCAAATTAGCCTTATGAATTCCTGAATTAAAATACTTTTTTTTAAATATTTTTTTCATCTTATCAAGTAAAATTAAAAAGAAAACCTGTAAAAGCTTACATCCATTTAAATAAATAGGAGTTATTTAAATGTTATTATGTATCAAGCTCTATAAGTCTTGTGAAGTTCATGTACCCTTTGTTGCGTGTTGCGTCCACTTTCCCGATTTATTTCTGGTTAATGTCAGACGATTTTACTCAGTCTTGAAAAAACACCAATGCAAAAGAGGGATTAAAATAACTTATATAAATATGGACTTCCATAAAATATATATATATATATATTTTTTATGCAGGAAGGAGGGGCCAAGGGCAAATGCCCGAAAAAGCGCCCCTCCCATAGAAGAAGAAGAGAGCAACAATCAAGGTCCGGGGTTTTCGAAATGCCGAGACATACTGCGTTTGAAAGAAGGGAGGTCATAGACAGGAGGAAAGATGGATTGAGGAAGATTGTTCCAGAGTTGACCGGTTGAGTAGATGAAAGACTGAAAATACCGATTAACCCTTGCATTAGACAGTTGGACAGAATAGGAATGAGAATGTGTAGGAAATCTGGTACCGCGTGCTCTCCTTAAAGGAGGAGGCATGCAGTTAGAGAGTTCAGAAGAGTAATGTGCGTTATGAGAGCGATAGTAAATAGGGGGTGAGGCAACATTGCGGCCAAGAGAAAGATTGAAGACAATCAGTAAGAGGCGGGGAATTGATGAGACGAAAAGCCTTTGATTCCACCCGGTCAAGTACGGCTGTGTGGGTTGAACCACCCAACACATGAGAAGCATACTCCATACAGGGGCAAATGAGACCCCTGTACAGAGACAGCAACTGAGTGGGGGTGAAGAAACTGCGGAGGCGGTACAGCACACCTAACCTCTTAGAAGCTGTTTTAGAAATAGAGTATATGTGATCTTTCCATGAAAGATCACGAGAAAAGGAAACGCCAAGAATGTTAAGAGAAGAGGAAGGATTGAATTGTGTATTGTTGAAGGTAAGGGGATAGTCGTGTGGAAGATTGTGACGAGTAGACAGATGGAGGAACTGAGTTTTCGAGGCATTGAAAGCCACAAGGTTTTCTTTGCCCCAATCAGATATAGCAGAAAGATCAGATCAGGTGTTCCACAGCCATACTACGCCAATCATGGAGTGACTGTTGAAAGGGACGCTTTGGGAAGCGGGTGGAGAAGTGAAGAGTGGAATCATCGGCAGAGGAGTGAACAGGACAGGAAGTGCGAATTAAAAATATATATATATATATATATATATATATATATATATATATATATATAATATATATAAACCTTTGGTTAGCTTCCGCCCGGATTGTTCATTCTGACGAAGGTCAAGCTTTTCACTCCACCTTAGACCTACAGTTTAACGTGGAATCCGAACCACGCCCCACCAGCAGCCCAGCGTCTTAACCACTAGGCCACCCAGGTACCCATTTACTTACCAACCACTACACCACCGAGGCATATATTTATCTGGTAGGAGTTTCGCGCATCGATCCCTTATCGTACGAAGATCAGGCTCATGGACCTACCTGTGGAATTAGCATGGTGAAGGAGAGTTGCTTTCTTGAGCTTTCTACCTCACAACCAGGTACACCCGGCTCATCTGGGATTGTCCTGAGCCGGGTGACATCTTTCTTTTTTAATATTCCCACATTGACACCATTATTGCTACAATGTTCCTTTGGTAACTGGTGAAAATGTTAGGTCCTTCGAAGACAAAAGCTGTTTTCCTTCAGCGTTGAAGGTGTTCCCCGTGTAGCCTTTAGTTTGCGAACAATGCACATTCTGCCTTTCCTATTTTCCTGCGTTGTTTGGATGACTATACGGTTTAGTGAGAGATTAGAAGCTAGTTTCCCCATTATTATCCGCGTATATATTATGGTGTATCTCTCTTCTTCTTCTTCTTCCCACATAGAATTACAGATTTCATTCATGTAATGTTTCCCAGTGGGCCTCTAATTAATTATCTGCATCCATTGATTCTGGCTGTGAAGTTTCTCCGAATTTCTTCCAGATGATTAATTCCTTCTTTTATTATATGGGAACATTAAGACCGAGCAATATTCCAATTCTGATCTGAACATAAATTTCACCACCTCATTTTTTAGTATCTTACACACACACACACACACACACACACACACACACCACACACCACAATTATATATATATATATACACACCTTTGGTTAGCTTCCGCCCGAATTGTTCATTCTGACGAAGGTCAAGCTTTTCACTCCACCTTAGACCTACAGTTTAACGTGGAATCCGAACCACGCCCCACCAGCAGCCCAGCGTCTTAACCACCAGGCCACCCAGGGTACCCATTTATCTACCAACCACTTTCTTTATTGCGTGGAAGGATGAACAGCTGGGTTTTGCTGCGCGCCGGCTGCCATCACCGGGTCTCGATCCCGGGGCCGATGGATTCGTAGTCAGCGACACTAACCACTACACCACCGAGGTATATATATATATATATATATATATATATAATGATGATGACATATATAAGTCATCAAGAAATAGTTTTGCAACCCTTAATTTTCGTTCTACCATTACT
The DNA here is from genome assembly GCA_023014485.1 of Bathynomus jamesi. NCBI lineage: Eukaryota > Metazoa > Arthropoda > Malacostraca > Isopoda > Cirolanidae > Bathynomus > Bathynomus jamesi. Next base: position 229,560 of record JAJOZX010005503.1, on the reverse strand, counting down.
GATGCTCCATCAGTTACAATTGCAAATTGAGAAGTAGGTACACGCCGTGTACCCGCGTATCCCCCCATTTCCATCACGCAAAAATATTTATCGTTGAGATGTTTTCCTGTCCTTGAGAAGTCTCAGAATGGAGCTTTTGCCAATTAATTAAATTTAAACTAAAATATCATCGCAAAATATCAAGCATTTCACCTAACCTAACCTAATCCAATCTAACCTAACTGCCGAACCAGCGGTCTGATCAAAAGCTGCTCTTGTCTAAAAGCTGGAAAACTTTGCAACAGCTCATGCCACACACGCCATACGTGCAAAAACGTATCAAAATAGGTTAGGTATTTGTCTGCATATTTTGCTTTAAATATAGTTTGCAACTGACAGTTTTTTTGTGTATTTTGCTTCAAATATAATTTGCAACCGACAGTTGAAATTTCAGTTTTTACTCTTGCCAATTTTATGAAATTGGCAGAGCGAAATGTATTTCATGAAATACACAATTTCACCGATTACGCATAACATATATCTATCTATCTATCTATCTAGATAGATAGATATAAGTAGTTCTCGATAACAAACTGTAATAATTCAGTGATGTTTCATAAAGGTGAATTGAAACGGTGAGAAATTCAGACAAATATTTTTTTTCTTATATAACAGACTATCAATCAACGTGACTGCCACCGTTTGCAATACACACTCGCAAACGCTACTTAAATGCTAGGAGACTATTCACGCACATTTCGATACGATCGTTGCTCATCTTATCGGTTATTATTTTTCTTCAACTGTTTCAGGAGTCGCCAAGACTACTTTCACAAAGGTCCACATGAAGGGCTACGAGCTGGCCATGGGATATCGCAGCCGCGCCCGATTAGTGAAATGCTGTTGCGGCCATTGACGTGAACCCCCACCCAAACTAGGGCCCGGACTAAGTTGCTAGCCTAAGATCCTCCCCCTCCCATAAATTAAATTATTAATGTAATTAATCGAATTAAAAACTATACGTCTAAAATTCGCACTTTTTGAATTTTTACTAATTAATGCATTGAGAAATTTTAAGTTATTAAAGGTCAATATCGGGAACTACCTATAAACCTGTACCATATAATATATATATTTTTTTTTTATGCAGGAACGAGGGGACAAGGGCAAATGCCCGCAAAAGAAGAAGAGGAGAGCAAAAATCAAGGTCCGGGGTTTTCGAGATGCCGAGACATACTGCGTTTGAAAGAAGGGAGGTCATAGACAGGAGGAAAGATGGATTAAGGAAGATTGTCCCAGAGTTGACCGGTTGAGTAGATGAAAGACTGAAAATACCGATTAACCCTTGCATTAGATAGTTAGACAGAAAAGTAATGAGACAGTGTAGAAAGTCTGGTGCGTGCTCTCCTTAAAGGAGGAGGCATGCAGTTAGAGAGTTTAGAAGAGTAATGTGCGTTATGATAGTGATACTAAATAGAGGGTGAGGCAACAGTGCGGCGAAGAGAGAGATTGAAGACAATCAGTAAGAAGCGGGGAATTGATGAGACGAAAAGCCTTTGATTCCACCCGGTCAAGTACGGCTGTGTGGGTTGAACCACCCCACACATGAGAAGCATACTCCAATTACTCCATACAGGGGCGAATAAGACCCCTGTACAGAGACAGCAACTGAGTTGGGGTGAAGAAACTGCGGAGGCGGTACAGCACACCTAATCTCTTGGAAGCTGTTTTAGAAATAGAGTATACGTGATCTTTCCAGGAAAGATCACGAGAAAAGGAAACGCCAAGAATGTTAAGAGAAGAGAAAGATTGAGTTGTGTATTGTTGAAGATAAGAGGGATAGTCGTGTGGAAGGTTGTGACGAGTAGACAGATGGAGGAATTGAGTTTTTGAGGCATTAAAAGCCACAAGGTTTCTCTTCCCCAATCAGATATAGCAGAAAGATCAGAGATCAGGTGTTCCATAGCCGTCCTACGCGAATCATGAAGCGACTGCTATGAGGGACGTTTTGGGAAGCGGATAGAGAAGTGAAGAGTGGAATCATCGGCATAGGAGTAAATAGGACAGGAAGTGCTAATTAAAAGATCATTAATAAATAAAAGGAAGAGAGTGGGTGACAGGGCAGAACCCTGAGGAACAACCACTGTTAATAGCTTTAGAAGAACAGTGGCCATCTACAACCGCAGCTATAGATCGGCCAGAAAGGAAATTAGAGACGAAGGCACAGATAGAAGGATAGAAACCGAAGGAGGGCAGTTTCGAAATTAAAGATTTGTGCCAGACTCTATCAAAAGCGTTCGATATGTCAAGCGCAATAGCAAAAGTTTCACCGAAATCCCGAAAGGAGAATGACCAAGAGTCAGAGAGATATGGAAGAAGATCGCCAGTAGAGCGTCCCTTGCGGAATCCATACTGACGATCTGAAAGAAGATTGTGAGAAGAAAGGTGTTTAAGAATCTTCCTATTAAGAATAGATTAAAAAACTTTGGAAAGGCAAGAAATCAAAGCAATTGGACGATAGTTGGAGGGTTGAGAGCAGTCACCCTTCTTTGGGACAGGCTGAATGAAAGCGAACTTCCAGCAGGAAGGAAAAGTATCAGATGAGAGACAAAGACGAAAGTGTTTGCCTCGGCAGGGTGTCAGCACAGAAGCACAGTTCTTAAGAACAACAGAAGGAACACCATCAGGACCACACGCCTTCCTAGAGTTGAGCCCAGATAGGGCAGAAAAAACATCTTTAGAAGAGATTCTAATTTCAGATATAATAAAGTCAAAGGGGGAGGAGATGGAGGAACAGCACCGGAATCGTCCAGGGTTGATTTGTAAGCGAAAGTCTGAACGAAGAGTTCAGCTTTGTCAGAAGAAGAGACGGCAACTGTGCCGTCGGAATGGAAAAGAGGAGGGAAAGAAGAGGAAGTAAAGTTGTTGAAGAGGTTTCTCAGCTGGATGCTAGAAAGAGTGAGAAGAATTAGAATTGGATAGCTTTTCACATTTTTGTCGGATGAAGGAATTTTTGGCGAGTCGAAGAACAGATTTTGCACGATTCCGGGCAGAAATATAAGCTGAGTGAGTCAGGAGTTGGATGGCAACCGTACCTTCTGAAAGCCTCCTCTCTGTTGCGGGGTAGCATTGGAACAAATAAAGTTAAACCAAGGTTTTTTTGCATTAGTAGTAGGAATAGAATATGGAAATGTACGCCTCCATGCCCGAGAGAATCACCTCTGTGACGCGCAGTGCACACTCAGAAGGGTCCCAGCCACGGAAGCAGTAATCATTCCATAGGAAATCACAGAAGTACTGCCTAAGGGCCTCCCAATCAGCGGCGCTGAAGTGCTAAAGGCGCCTCCTCTTGGAAGGATCCAAAGGCCGAATTGGAGCGATAGGACGGGAAACAGAGATAAGATTGTGATCGGAGGAGCCCAACGGAGAGAAAAGTTTCACAGAGTAAAAAGGATGAGAGGTAAGAAATAAATCCAGAATGTTGGGCCTATCTCAAGGCGATCGGGGATACGAGTAGGGTGCTGTACAATCTGCTCTAGGTCGTTTAGGATAAAAAAGTTGAAGCTAGTTCACCAGGGATGTCAGTGAAATGGAAGGAAAGCCAAAGGTAGTGGTGAACATTGAAATCTACTAAAATGGATATTTCAGCAAAGAGAGAGCGGGAAAGAATGTATTCCACTTTGGAAGTGAGGTAGTCAAAGAATTTTGTATAGTCAGTAGAATTAGGAGAAAGGTAAACAGCGCAGATGTATTTAGTTCGAGATTGGCATGTAAGCCGTAGCCAGATGGTATAGAATTCGCGAGATTCGAGTTTGGGAATACGAGAACAAGTTAGGCCATTGCGTACATATACACAACATCCACCTTTGGAGTGAAATTGAGTATAGAGAAAGTAAGAGGTACAGGAAGGGGGTTGCTGTCAGTCGTCCCAGACACCTGAGTTTCAATGAGGAAAAGATGAGGTTTAGAGGAGGAGAGGTAGTGTTCAACAAATTGAAAATTTGAGAAAAGGCCACGAATGTTGCAGAAGTTTATGAAAAGTTTATCAGACAAAGGTTCAGAACATCTCGAATGGGCGGTAGCAGAACCAGCCCCGCTGCCCGGGTCTGCGTTCCCGGTATCGGCAGTGGGGGAGCCAGAAGTGGGGACATTTATAGTCTCCTCCCCTCCCCAGGAGACTCAGTGTCTTTTCATGTCAAAACTTGAAATTGGCCACCCAAAATGAAATAAAATAACCCTTACCTACATCAATTTTACCTTAAAGTTTCAGAAATTGACTCTTTTACTAAATAATAGGACAAATTGATTAACTATTCATTTGTCACAGAATTATCCCACTGATCGTATATGGAGTGTTTTCAAGGTCATATAGTTGTTGTACAATGTATAAGTCACAACATGAATAGAACTGTCCCTCACTCTCAGTCCTCAATTGCCTCTTAGATGTCATAGACGGTGGTTTGCTGTTATTGCTCTTGTACCTACTTCATAGTTATTCTACTAGACGAATACTGCAGTTTAACTAAGTTTGGATTATTGATTTGACGAATACTGCAGTTTAACTAAGTTTGGATTATTGATTATTACAATTATTTATTATCATCATATTCTTCTGTCTAATTATGTTGTAATCCATTGAAATATTTTTTTATTGAATTTTAGAACATCGAATGACTAAACTTTGAAACATCGTAATTGATATAAAATACTTAAATGTTTTTCTTTCTTTTCAGATATTCCTAAGATGCCAAAATTGTAGACAAGAGGTCAGTCGTCATGCCACTTGAGCCTGTTAGTCGGTACAGGCAAGGAGCTTCCCGTATCAGAACTACCAACAGTGCGAGACATGCTGAGACTAGGGTTACTCCTTCGTGAACAAAATACAAAGGATAGAAGGAACTACACAGACAATGAGCTCATAAGGGACATGATTCTCCTCTTCTGCATCAGTGGAAAAAAGCTAATGTGTTATTCAAACCACCTGTACTCAATCAGTATAGAACTATTGAGCTAAAATTAACAAAGCTGTGGCACAAAGCAGTTGAGACATCACTTGGTAAAGGAAAACTAGCAAAGAAAAATAAATTTCTGCACACACTTGATACTCTTCTTGACATTTTTAACTGCCAGTGTCCCATAGAGTTGTGTTCTGAAGCCAATTGTTCTCCCTCATGCAGAAGAGAACCTCACCCTCACATTGATTGTCGCTGTCCTCGTGAGAAGAAGATCCCTGTTTTGGAGCTGGCTTTCATAAAGGCGCAGAGAACAAAGGCAGGAGGCCAAGGAAGTATGCAGATTGGTTCGGCAGATTATTCAAAAACCAAAAAACAGATTGTTATTGCTAAGAAAAAAAGAGAAAATCCGAGAGAGGGAAGAAAGGAAGAAGAAGAAGAGTGAAGAAGCCACCCAAAGAGATGAAGAGCTCTATCAAGAGGTTTCTCACTTCTTTGATAGCTCTTCAGATGAACAGAAAGCAGCAACATCAGATGATAGCTCCAAAATGCCATCTGAACCTTCGCCGAAGAGAATGAAATACAACACTAAAGACATCTCAAACATTGCCCTTGCCAGTATTCGCCACCATACGGGGCTACGAGAGATTGCAGAGATTGCCACTACCGCTTGGATAGATGCAGGCCTCATCAGCCGAGAGGATACATCCTTAGTGATAGATCATAAGATAAGAAGAGCACAAGAAAAAATAATGAAGGAAATATCTGATCAGCATGAAAAAGATTTGAAGGAGGAAGGTCTCTCTTGCCTTTTGTTTGATGAAAGAGATGACACAAAAGTTCTCCTAGAGGTAGAGGGAATGGACAGAAAGTTTCCCGGCCTCATCAAAGAAGAACACTACTGTGTGTGTTCCGAACCTGGTGGCCGCTATTTGTTTCACTTTGTTCCTGAAGCAGAAGTAGAAGGCAAAAAACATGCAGAGGCAATTGCTGATCAAATAATATGTTGGCTTCAAGAAAGAAGACTTGACAGTTCACTGCAGGCCGCTGGCGGAGACTCAACTGCGGTGAACACTGGATGGCAGGGCGGTGTTATGACGCATTTAGAGAAGAAACTTGGAAGAACGCTTGTTTGGATTGTATGTGATTTGCACACAGGGGAACTACCTCTTCGTCGTCTCATCCAGGAACTTGATGGTCCTACAAAGAGCAACGACAAGTGGTCAGGCCCCCTTGGCAACATGCTAGATGAAGCAACGGAATTAAAAATAAATACAAAATTTCCAAAGGTCGAAGTAGGCCCTCCCCTTCCAGTGTTGTCTGAAGAAGTTAGCAAAGACCTCAGCACGGATCAATCTTACGCTTATCGTATTGCTCAAGCAATCAGATCAGGAGAGTTGCCTCAAAGTCTGGCTCTCTTGGAGATTGGACCCGTAAGTCACAGTTGTTGGTTAACTACAGCGATTCGTTTCTGCAGGATTTGGGTTTCCAAACATGCACTGAAGGGCAAAATGCTACAGAATTTGATGTTGATTGTTGAATTTATTATTGGGTTTTATCTTCCTCACTGGTTCAATGTAAAACTTAATCCAATGTGGATGGAGGGGCCCAACCACATCTTGTTTCAATTACAGCTACTGAGAACCCAAAGGAAAGTAGTGGTGGACATCGTGTTACCTGTGGTGAGAAGGTCCGCTTGGTATGCTAGGCCAGAGGCAATTTTGCAAGCAATACTCTGCAGCCAATGTACCAAAGAGCGAACTGAGGCTGTGGAAATCATTCTAAAGCTTAGAGGAACATCACTAGATGATGACCAGCTGGGAGACTGCTCTGTTCAGACAAGGAAGGTACCTCCGATAAACGTCAATGCCACGAAATTGTCAGAATTAGTTAACTTGAGTTCGGAAGTTTTGGAGCCACCACTGACAACGTGTATAACAAACAAAGATTTAACACAACTTAAAGAGGCCCCAATGCAAGTGCCAAAGTGGCGTTCTCACACTCAGAGTGTGGAGAGAGGTGTGAAAATGGTCACAGAAGCAGCTAGTCAAGTTTACAGTCACGAGAGGCGAGGCGGCTACATCAAAGCGCAAGTAGCAAGCCGAATGCTGATGTCAAGGAACCTCAGCAAAAAGGACATGACTGCATTGGTTACTTTCAAATAAAGACTCTGAATGATATCTTATTGCCACTTTAAATGTTGATAGGATGTTTGCGCACATTTGTTATTTTGTTACGAATTTACGGAAAACTGGAATTTTTTAATTAAAATTGATGTAGGTAGGAGTTATTTTTTATTGTTTTTGAAGCAAGGATATTATTTTGTATGCCAAATGATTACATTAAATTGCTGCCAAATCACATGATTTTCAATTTAGTCATTTCACCCCCAAAATTGACACCCTATTATGTAGTGCGTAAGATGCATGTGCATGTACTAAGGAATAGGGAGAGAAGTGTGTTTGAGAGCATGTTGGACTGCTCACAGGGTAGATGAGACACGGAAAAAGATCAGCTAAGGAGGACAGTGACAGGAGAAACGGGAGTTCCAGCACTCCCTATCTTCTGTCTAACGTCCCCCCCCCCGTCCCCCCCAGAGTACTTCCCTGGTCGAGTGGTGTCTATAGTCTCCTCTTTATCTATATAAGGTGATCCTAAAAGGTGTTCCCAAAAATATTTATATAAGAAGTTATTTCTGCAAACACGTTTTTGGATCACCCTACACACACACACACACACACACACACACATATATATATATATATATATATATATATATATATATATATATATATAAACGCTTAAAACTGAGGTACATTATGCATAATATTATAATAATAAAACATAAACATGCAAATTTTCTTCCATTCTCGAAAGCGGAGAGCCAAGAATGTTGAGACACATAAAAGCATAACATTTTACTTAAATGATAGTTTTACGTTATTTTTACCCATAAAAAACCTCCGAATGCAATAAAATACAAAACTATATATATATATGTATGTATAATTTTTTATGCAGGAAGGAGTGACCAAGTGGGAACGCCCACAAACACGCCTCCTCCCCCATTAGAAGGAGAAGAAAAGAGCCGAAATCAAAGTCTAAAGTTTTCGAAATGACACTGCGTTTGAGATTGAAGGACACAGACAGGGAGAAAGATGGATTCAGGAAGATTGTTCCAGGATTGACCATGGACTCGATGAAAGATTGAAAATATCGAATAACCCTTGTATTAAGAGAGTTGGACGAAAAGGGGATGAGAATGTGTCGAAAGTCTGGTACTGCAAGCTCTCCTTAAAGGAGGTGGTATGAAACTAGAGAGTTCAGAAGAGCAGTGTCCGTTATAATGGCAATAGTAAAGAGAGAGTGAGGCAACATTGCGGTGAAGAGAGGGAGTGAAGATAGTTCGTAAGAGCCGGGGAATTGATGAGACGAAGAGCCTGTGATTCCACCCAGTCAAGCAGAGCTGGGCGAGTTGAGGCCACCCGACACACGAGAAGCGTACTCCATACGGGGGTGGACAAGTCCTCTGTACAGAGACAGTAACTAAGCGGAGCCGGCACAGCTCACCTAATCTCTTAGATGTTGTTTTAAAAAAAAGAGTATATGTGATCTACCCAGAAAGGTCACGAGAAAAGGAAACACCAAGAATATTAAGAGAAGAGGAAGGATTGAGTTGTGTATTGTTTGGGGGGTGGGGAACAAAAAAATATAAAAAAATATATATATAAGTGTGTGTGTGTGTGTGTGGTGTGTGTGTGTGTGTGTGTGTTAAATTAAGATTCTGAGCTGTATTTCATTTTTTGTCGATTTTATATCTCAAATACCGACGAATTTAGGAGAATTAATTTGCATTCTAAATAGATCCGAAGCTTAACTATTAAATTCTGAGTGAGGCATTAGCAAAGAAAAAAAAAACCTTCCGTAATGATGTTACGACTTCATGGCAACGGTATTCCCGTACCTGACGATAACGATGGTGCAGTGTCGTAGCAATAGTGTTACTACCTCGTGACAATGATGTTGGTACTTCATGGAATCGATGTTGTAACCTCATGACAGTGATGTTGATATTTCATGGAATCGATGTTGTAACCTCATGACAGTGATGTTATTTCATGACAGCGATGTAGCTGGCTCATTTAAGTAAGAGCGAGTCGCATTATTCGCTCTTCAAGCCAATAACGCATCGTTGCTTCTCAGTATGTGAAGTCTAATTTGGTACATCCTTCCCAGCCTTTATCTTTAGCCATTTATAAGCCTAAATTGTGCTATAAAAGCGGCCATTATCGGCACGAGGCTTTCACCATCGTGTTCCTCGTGCATCGTAAAACACCTTCGGAATAAATGCATTCAAAAAGTTGAAAGATAACTCATTCTTGGCATCCCTTTATTTAAGAACGTTTATGGAGGCGTACATCCCCACAAATTGAGATTTCTTCCTACCTACTGTATACAAAACTACAAAAAACCCTCTATGTATAGGAATATATGTAAAAACACACACACACACACACGTACGCATTTCCGATATAAGCAAGATACCGGCTTTTTAAAATCCATATATCTGAACGTAGTTTAACTTAACCTCAGTGACATCAAACCGAGAAGGGCGTGTCAAATGTTTCGGATGCAAATGAGGGCTCGAAGGGTGTTTTCTCTTAAGTCATTAAATAGTGAGGTACTCGTTAATCTAGCTTAACCTAACTTAGCCAAACCCTAAATACCCTAGTCTAGCCTAGCCTAACCATGTGAGGAACAACGTATCTTTTTTCCGACATTAAAAATATTTCTAAATTTAAAATTTTATATACATTTTTTAATGTTCCGAGGTATCAAAAATGTTACCTCACCAAAAACATTACCCCACTACACCCGTGAGTTATCACACACTCGAACTCACTTATGCCAAATTGACTACGCGCGAAACCGCATCGTTTTTATATTTTCAATGGTGGCGCACGGATGGCGACATTTAACCTAATTTGAATAACCTATCGAACTGATCTTAACCTAACCTAACCTAACCCTTCATCATGTCCCTTTTTTCATGATATTTGATGCTTTTTAATAAAAAAAAAAGTCTGAAGTTACAGTGACACCTCTAATGTCACTACACAAATGTTCGTATGGCGATGAGCTGGTTGTGTATTCTAAAGAGTAGTAGTAGTTTTATAGAGCAGATAGGAACACACACACACACGTATATATATATATATATATATATATATATATATATATATATATATATATATATATATATATATATATATATATATGTGTGTGTGTGTGTGTGTGTGTGATTAAATTCATAAAACAAATAAAGCAAAAACGTAAAACACTTCCAATAATAATAATAATAATAATACAAAATCCTGAATCCGCAATATATATACAGGGTGTCCGAGAATTATCTGTACAATTTTTGGCTGTTATTAAAAGTCAACCATGAAGTGTAGAAATTCCAGTGTTGTCCCATTTTACAGAGAATCTCATTAAGTTTTTTCTGATACCAAGTTTTGACAAGTTTTTTAGAAATTCCAGTGTGTCCGAACATTATCTGCACAATTTCATCTTTTAATAAAATTCTTGATAACACACGTAAAATTCTTAAACAAGATTATTTAGAATCTGTATTTTCAAAAGTTTCTTTTATTAAAGTAACGTTGTTACAAACATTCGATATGTGCACCATCAGTGATTCGCAAAACATCCAATCGATACTCCAAATGTTGCCATGTACGCTGCAGCATATCCACATCAATTCGCTCAATAGCAGCTGTGATTCTTGCTTTTAAATCATCAATGTCTGTCACCCGCGTACATTTCTAAAAAACTTGTCAAAACGTGGTATCAGAAAAAACAATGAGATTCTCTGTAAAATGGGACAACACTGGAATTTCTACACTTCATGGTCGACTTTTAATAACAGCCAAAAATTTTACAGATAATTCTCGGACACCCTGTGTATATATATATAATATAATATATATATATATATATATATATATATAGTTATTCACTTTAATAAAAATGAAAAGAAAACCAAAATAGTTTTTTTTAAATTAAACTGACGAAACATTTTTATAAAACTTTCAAACAAAAAAACTAAACCCCATCCCCCACCCCCCACCGTTATTTATATAAATAAAAGAACTCTGTACTTTCTCATCAATATAAAGAACACACACACACACACACACACACACACATTAATACAGCAATAATTACCTAAAACCGACGCAGTGGAAAAAAAAAAACCAGAAATAAATCCCAAAGATTTTTTATCGTTATCTCATTTTTATCTTTCGAAATTATTTGTAAATATATATTTTAGATTTATTTTTTTTTCCAAAAATTTTCATTGCTGTCATCGAGTGGAAATTATTTGATGCTGAGCCTGAACAAGTCCTGGATAGAAATTTTTTCAGATAGAACCATATTATATAATAGTGTACAGGGTGGGACATAAGTCACTTCACTGAAGCGAGTTGTTTATTTGTTTATTTTCCGGTAAAGCGACTTATGGTCCACCCAGTGTATGATATATATTATATATATATATATATTATAATATATATATATAATATATATATATATATATAATATTATATATATATATATAGAGAGAGAGAGAGAGAGAGAGAGAGAGAGAGAGAGAGAGACTGTATATAAGTATATATTTAAAGTCTCTCTTTCTCTCTCTCATATATATATATATATATATATATATATATAATATCCCTTTTATTATGTATTAATATAATAAAAATGCCTATATATGGGAATATGGAAATGCTTTCGCTCATATATTCTATACAATAGTATGCATAATAACTACATTATTTCTATCGTATAAGGGCTTAAAAATGTTTTCCCCTTTCGAGCTATTTCGTTCTTGCATTTATGCATCTCTAATATTAGCCGCTGGGTACGTTTAAATACCTAATGGCTTAATAAATTCTGATCCACGCAATTCATATTCATAAGCACACATTATTCCTTTTGTTTTCACTGGGCTTAAATTCTTTGATTTTTTATATATATATATTTTTTTTAAATCTGCTAATGTAACCACCCGACTAAAGTGACCACCACTTTTGTGTTCCCAGTAAAAATCATATTTAAAATACAAGTTGTTGTTTTTTTAACATTAAGTGATCACCCGCATATCATGAAAAGTGGCCAGTTTTATCCAGCTAAAAATAATTTTTGTTTGGAATTTAATCCGTTAAAGTGACCGTACGATTTTAATAAAACGCAATAATCTTACAACTTCATCCTTTCATGACTCATACCTATTATTTAAGGAAAATTACATCCACAGTTCAATAAACAAAGTTAAAAAAAAGCTAATTTTAATACAAAAGGGCATCGCTTTTTGGAAAATAGTGGAATATTTCTTTTTAGCACTAAAATATGTGATTGAAAAAATCCGGTCAGTTTCTTATTAGCTTTCTTCGGAGAAATATGAATAAATTTCTCTAAAGTAATCACCTGGCTAAAGTGACCACTTTTGTTTGGTCTCAATAGTAGTCACTTTAGGTAGGTTCTAATATATATATATATATAACCTTGAGATAAGGGGGGCGACAAGCTTTACCTTCGTGAAATGAGGAATCATCGCACGGAACATTTGAAAGGTTGAAAGGTAAAATTGGTTTTGTTTCCACCCGAATTGTTCATTCTGACGAACGTCACGTTCATTACTTCACCTTAGACCTGCAGTTCAACGTGGAATCCGAACCACGCCCCACTACGGGCGGTCAAAAATTACAAAGTTCTCGCCCGGACTTGATGACTCGATCACGACCTCTCGATCAGCAGCCCAGTATATATATATATACACACAGTATATATAACGAGGAGGTTAACGAGGTGTATATACTTGCGATCATAATTATGGGACACCTTCCCAAACTCGGCAAACTCTGTACTTTCGAATATCGACAAACGACATGGTGTGTGTGTGTGTGTGTGTGTGGTGTGGTGTGTGTGTGTGTGTGTGTGTGTGACATTTATGGTTTTGGATATTTGTAGAAACATTTATATGTACTGAAATTGGATTCTGCTTCACGGGTTACGTCGTGGCCAATGTCGTAACACCACTTTCGTCGATCGTCGAAGTTAAGCGACATTGGGTCTGAGTAGTAGTAGTAGTAGTTGGATGAGAAACCGTCCTCTGCCTTCAGATTATGTAGCGACTCGTGGTTCGGGATCCCGCGTAAAGCTGTATGTCCTCTCCATCGTATGACTTTAGAGGTTTCGATGGAGGTTAAGCGGCCTCATCAAACAAACATCATTTGTTCTACCAATCCGTCCAGCGCAAAATCACTGGCATACGAGTGAATTGGTAATATTTTCATAAAAACTAAGACTAACTTTTCTGCTTAAGTTATTCTTTATTTTATTGCATGAATTTGGGATACTCTGGATATTTTTTTTTTTTTTTATTATTTTTTTTTTTAACTACATCATGTGGGCCACATCACCAGATGAAATCGATGACAATGAACATTATCGCGAATTATTAAAAAGTCCAGACTGTGTTGGTGTGTTTGTTTTGTTCACTGCAAAGAAGCTCATGTGGGTGCTGAAGCCAAATGGTCAGAGTTGGGATGGACAGTATTTTCGTGATATTATTCTATCCCAGCATGTCATTCCTTTTCTAAGAAACCCAAACAATGTTATGGATGTCGATCAGGTCACACTTCTGTACGATAAGGCCCCCTGCTTTAAGGCATTAGCCACTCAACAGTTGTTGCGGAACCATGAGATCGATTTCTTTGGAAATGAAGAATGGCCAGGAAATTCTCCTGACCTGAACGTCTGTGAACACATTGGATCAGTTATAAAGGACAAGGTTGAATGTCTCTTGTTTCAAGAACCTGCAGCAAATCGATTTTCGAAGGATACAATGACGCAACACATTGAAACTGTTTTAGCAAATTTGCGTAACGATCAAGATCTAGTCACGGCACTTTTGGCAAGCTACCCAAAGCGAATTCAGGCTGTCTTGGAAGCCAATGGCGAGAACACCAAGTTTTGTTTCTCATTAAATGCAGGATTAAATTCTCTTTTGTAAGGTATGTTTAGTTTTACTGTACCTCTAATGGTTTAGGCCATGGGGGGGGGGGGGGGGGACTAAGGTTTATTGCAGCCCTGTACAAAAAAAAAAATGAAGTACCTCAAACAATTGAGTACAAACAACCATCACCAGCTTTCGAGAAAAAGGCAGTACCATGACTAAAGGTGGAAGACGAAGGAAATGGGGGAAAAAACAACAACAACAACAGAGAAAGGCGAGAAAGAAAACGAGATAATCGTTAGGAAGTCGAAAGTTAATCCTTTACACAAGTACAGAAAATGTGTCTAACTTCTGTTCAACAACAAAAGGCAGCATCTCAAAGAAACTGTGAAAAGGAGATTATGAAAAGTTGTCGCTGAAGAGAAAAGTTGTATCCCAGAAACATCTGGTTAGGCGAGAAAACAAACTGAAAAGACTAAGCATGAAGACAAAACTGGGCAGTAGAAGATCGAAGAAAGTACTTTGGACCAACAAGTCCCTATTTGAACTCTTCGAAACAAATAAAAAAACGTAGACTTTATGTCTGGAGAAAAGTAGGAAAGAAATGGTAAAAAAAAAAAAATTGCCTTACACCCACTATGGGGGAAGGTAATGCGAAAGTCTGGCTTTGATTTACTGGCGAGAAGACAAAAAAAGGTTCTGAGAAAATCGAAGGACCATTAGTGAAATAAAAGTACAATTCCAATCCTTACCATCAAGATATACCATCAGGGTGTCGAATTATGGGCGAGAGGTTCGTTTTTCAGCAACACAACGATCCCATGCACAAGGCTAGGATTATAGAGAATTATTATTCTACAACGGAATATGAAACAGCAGGTTTTGAAACTGATGACGTGCCCCCACCCTCCCAGTTTCACCCCCATCGAGTTACTCTGAGATAATCTTGACAGGAGGGTAAAAACTAAGGGTGCATCCAATAAAATAATACTCTGGGTGATGTTACAAAATGAATAGGACAAATTAGACAGCAATACTTTATCAAAACTCTTTGAAATTATGCCTAACACGAGTAGTGCAGCGGGAGAAGGGGATAAGCGACAAAATCGGTTCTTCTTCCCTCTATCACTTGCAGTTGGCAGACATCCATTTTGTAACTGGAAACACTGTTTCCAGTGTTTCCCATTTTGTGACTGGAACCTGTTTCCAGTCACAAACTGGGATACCAAATGGGGGGATAGAGGGAAGAATAAGCTGTCTTTTCAAACAGAAAACGCATGTTGCCGGTTTTGTCGCTTATCCCCTTCTCCCGCTGCACTACTCATATGTGCAGCTAATATTAAAATATATATATATATATATATATATATATTATATATATATATTGCTGAAAAGTATTTGAAATAGTCAGTGTTGTGACAGTTACCTTTTTGTAACTAATTACAAGATTATAGGTAACTAGTTATTGTCTCGAAAAGTAACTAGTTACTAGTTGCTGTATCAAAAAATTAACTAGTTACTTGTTACGACATTTTTCCTGGTTCAAGCGAGCATCTGATCCTAAACGAATAAACAACATGACCATCATATTAACATTATATGATATAATATGTTGTCAATAAACTTCCATTGTGCACATCGAGCAAAGGCGTGTGAAAAAAAGTAGCTACTAACTTTTTGCTCTCACAGAAAAAAGTACCTGACAGAAGATACAAATATTTGTGACACTTTTGTAACTAGTTACAGTTACAACTACTCGGCCGGAAAATGTAACGAGTTACCGTTACAGTTACTCAAAAAAAGTAACGATTACTGAGTAACTATTTGTGTCAAGCGCTGGAAATAATATAATTAACGACCATATCATGACGTTTTTAATGTGCCCACCTCTCTATATCGCTACTCTAAGCCAATGATTCTTAAAGGTCTGCGCAACAGGAACCGGCAAAAATCAGCTATAAAATACTGCGGACCACCGATTGGAAACCATTTCATTCAGGGTCTATATACCTCACCACGTCATACATCTCTAATACGGTAAGATTTTCATTAAAAAAAGGATTGACGATAACGTGAAGAACGTTAGTCAAGGAATACATTTTAATAAGTTGTTTATTTGCTCATAATTGTATAATAACACGGAAAATAAAGAGACATTACAGTTGTGGCAAATCATCAGAGTGAAAGCAATGATAATAGTACACGTATGAATTTAACTTTACGTACACGCAACTTTACACAACTTCATAGACATATAATACACAGAGTCAAAACATAAAGCATAATCATTATTAATAACAGCATAATAGCATGCACAAGTTTTCTATTATTACTCCGCGGACCGGTAGCTTTCCTTTCGCGGACCGGCTGTTTAGAAGCACTGCTCCAAACCATCGATGGTTTATATATATATATATATATATATATATATATATATATATATACATACACACACACACACACACACAAATTGTCAACTTTTAAGAAATGTAACAGAAATAACAGGAAGAAACCAAAGCTATCGGAAGGATTTTCTTCCGGTCGCGAACAACGTTTACGCACTGCCAATTCCTGTTCAGAAGGAATAGCATTTTCTCTACTTGGGACTAGTTAAGAAACAAACTTGCGATAAAAGAAAACCTCGATGCGGGAACTCGTTAAAATTCATAGAGACAAAAAAGGCGTTCAGAAGGAGACGCATACGCGACTCGTATGGAATTAAATTTTGTGTAAACCACGCGAGTGAACAACGGTTGTCTGATTTATTTTTTGGCAAAGTTTTAATGCTCCGTGCTACTGTGAATTTATACAGGATATCGAAAGGAATTATGCGTTTCCAATACAGATATACTGTGTGTGTGTGTGTGTGTGTGTGTGTGTGTGTGTGTGTGTGTGTGTGTGATTAGGATATTTTTATTTCGATTCGATTTTCGATTCGATTCGGCCACTTGTTTTCGATTCTCGATTCGATTCGACTGCGACTGTGCACTGCACTCACCTATACTTTACAATTTACATGCACCAGCACCAATAGAACAACATACATGCACCAGCAACAACATACTGAAAAGCGTAATAAACAACTGAACCCAAAGAACTGGTCCAAACTTCTCACACAGCAAGGCGCGCGCACGTGATTCTGTGACATCCCAAAATCAAAAGCTGACCATGCGCATTGAGCGCACTCAGATCTTCATAAAAGTGTAATCTCTCAAATGCCCAACTATTTTATAATGTTATTATATTATTATAGACTATTATATATAAGAATATAATATATATATATATTTTTTTTTCAATTGTTATTCCACGGTTTCGACATGTTATTCCATGGTTTTGGGGTAGTGCCAGTTTATCGTCTCGACAGGTTACAGTTAGCGAATCGAAGAATCGAAATTTTTTAGCTCTAAGTCGGGTCGGGTTTCGATTCTTTTACTGAATCGACCCGAATCGACATTTTCGATTAATCGCACAGGCCTAGCGTGTGTGTGTGTGTGTGTGTGTGTGTGTGTGTGTAAAAATACACCACGATCATTGCCCTCAAGAACAAATGGCAAAACTCATCAATGGAATGTCAGAAAGTGTGTCAACTTTACCGGTTACGAAGGAAAAAAAAACATAATTCTAAATTTATTGATTCAATAAATATGTTATTATTTATTGACTTATTTTCAAGTCAAAAACTATGGGAAAACCGAAGGCGTCTATTTACTTTTGTCAACTCGCCTGCCATAAGCCAGTAGAAGAACCCGGGACTGGTGGATTCGTAGTCAATGATACTAATCACTATACCATCGAGGCACCACCACTACACCACCGAGTGTATATACAGGGTGGGAGAAAAGTCTAAGGATTTTATACATACAACTATTCAGTAAAGAACATATTACAGATAAGTGTTCAAATGACGAAACAAATCAAACAAAAAGTCTATAAAATAAGAATTTTATTCATACAAATATTTTGTTAAATTGAAATTTAATCTTCAG
This sequence comes from Bathynomus jamesi, assembly GCA_023014485.1. Taxonomy (NCBI): domain Eukaryota; kingdom Metazoa; phylum Arthropoda; class Malacostraca; order Isopoda; family Cirolanidae; genus Bathynomus; species Bathynomus jamesi. The sequence goes on along the minus strand of JAJOZX010005503.1, from coordinate 211,612 downwards.
AGAGTTTCTCCATCCGCTATGATACATTTGTGGATTCTCTCTGTGGAACTTTTCATTGGTCTTCTGAACATATCGAGTGGGATCCTTTTCAGTTCTTCATCTATTCTGCGGCCAAGGGCATTCACAGTTGGATAGTTGAAACCGGAAGTGCAGAGTTTGTCACGCAAATAAGCCCAAAGCCAGAAATCACGGGATTAAATCAGGTGATCTGGTTGGCCACTCGATGTGATCTCGCTGCCCGAGCCATCTTCCTTCAAGGTTCGTATCCAGAATCTCACGGGCAGCTGCAGAGTAATGTGGCGGCGCTCCATCATGTTGATAAAGCCACTTCATGTCAACGCCATTAGTAAAGTGTGGCAAAACTTTGTCTCTCAGTACCTGGCAATAGCGTTTTCCATCCATCGTATCTCCCGATATGTCAAAAGAAACGAGTCCTGAATAACCAATGCACGCCCAAACTGTTAGTGTAGCCGTTTAAACGGGTTTACCCAATCGTATTTTGGGAATTTTTTCGCTAGTAGTGAACGTTGTGTTTGTTTCCTTTGCTTGTTGAACCGAAGACACATTCACCTGAAAATTTTATCTATCTTTCGAAGGAAATCTGGATCACTGTTAAACTTTTGTCTCATTGTTTCAGCGAACTACAGCCGTCTATCAAAATTATCGTCGTATATGAGCTGAGAGTAAATGGCTTTGTTATCGTGGTACCCCCGCGATTTCAATATTTTTGCTATTGAAAACTTGGAAATGCCCAATTTCTCTGCGACTTTTCTCGTTGAAGTTGTTGGATCGACTTGAAAAGTGGCGAGGACATTTTCTTTGTTGTCTCCTGTCGCCGTTACTGGCGTTCCGCTTCTTGGACGAACCTTTACCAGGTTCCCTGTTTCCAAAAGTTTGAGCTTCCAGTATCGAAGAGTGGTTGCATTTGATGGTGGTTTATTATATTTTTCTTGAAATAAACGCAAACTTTCTTCACAATTATTATAAGAAATAGCCGACGATACAAGATACACTTTTTCTTCATTGCTGTATTCCATCCTTACTGACATGGTGGTGACTGGGGCTAGGGCCTAGGCCTAGGGTCACTCCTGGCCTTGTATAGTTGCTTTGAAAAGTATCGCATACACCGCAGTGACATCATTGGAATTTATTTATTATTACCAAATTATTTGTATGTATAAAATTCTTAAAGACGTTAAGACGTTTCTCCCACCATATATATATATATATATATATATATATATATATATATATATATATATATATATATATATATATATTTATTCGGTGTGTACTTCATGATAAATACAGTATAGTTACGACACAAAGTTTCACTACAGGACTTTTAAACCAACTGTATATGTGTTTCGTTATCTGAATGAAAAATACTTAAGGGAAAGGTAAGGTACGAGTGCATGATTCATCCGTAGCGAGTTGCACCTCAAAACTGTGGGTCTGTCCTATCTCTTTATGATGTCACACAAATGTATATGCTTCTAATAGTCGAACTACAAGCCACATACAGCCCCACATCCTTAACCTTGATATATACCCAATACTAACCTATACATACCCATAAAACAAAAACAACTCTAAACGATTTAAAAAAAGAAAAGAAACGAAACTACTTTTGAAATGCTTAAAAGTACTTTCCAACCGCTTATAAACGTCACAGGGAAATGCTTTGAAAAGTTACCTGATATAGCTACGTTTAGCTAAACAAAGACTACTTTTGTATACTTTTGAATTTTATATATACACACCCGAACTTGTGTGTGTGTGTGTGTGTACGAATGTACTTGTGCACGTATGTATGTACGAATGTACTTGTGCACGTATGTATGTACGAATGTACTTGTGCACGTATGTATGTACGAATGTACTTGTGCACGTATGTATGTACGAATGTACTTGTGCACGTATGTATGTACGAATGTACTTGTGCACGTATGTATGTACGAATGTACTTGTGCACGTATGTATGTACGAATGTACTTGTGCACGTATGTATGTACATAGTGCGTATATGTGCGTGAAGGTATTCCAATATAGAACCCCAATCTGTTCAAGAAAATTCCAAGATGGTGAATGAAATTACTTTCGAAATATGATTTTGAATTTGTTTTTCAACACTTCATTACACCCAAGAGGAAAAACAGGAAAAATCAAGAAAAACAAGAACAAACCGGAAATTCAATTACATACACACACACACACACATTATATATATATAATTAATATATATATATATATATATATAACCTTGTCAACCTTGGTTTTGCTTCCGCCCGAATTATTCATTCTGACGAAGGTCAAGCTTGTCACTCCACCTTAGACCTACAGTTTAACGTGGAATCCAAACCACGCCCCACCAGCAGGCCAGCGTCTTAACCACGAGCTACCCAGGGTACCCATTTATCTATCAACCAATTTTTTTTTGTGCGTGTGGATGTGTGTGGAAGGATGAACAGCTAGTTTTGCTGCACGCCGTCTGCTATTACCGGGTCTCGATCCCGGGCCCGATGGATTCGTCGTCAGCGACGCTAACCACTACACCACCGAGGCACGCATATATATATACACAGACCGTGCATGGAACAAGGAACTCTTCTGGGAAAATTAAATCCACTATAGTCCGAATAAGTAATGATAAATGACATCATGAAACGAACATGTTTTGTGCCTTGAAAAGTGGACGCTCAATTCTGCCGGTTGAGGTTTAAGTTTTGGTTTTGGCTAAAAATACAACAGTTACCCCTTTTTCTTTGATGTATTCAATGCAACGAGTCTTTTGCTTGAGGTTCTAAATATAGTGGGGCTAGGCTGCTTTAAACCCTAGATCCTGTCCCAAAGCTGGATCCTCTCTGCTTTGCAGATAGCTGGTGAGGGAAGCTATATTTTTGGGACCTCTTTGCGAGTGACCCGTTGCCCACGTCGGGTTAACATTATGAAACAGAAAAACTATAGCGTTTGTCATTTATCATTACTTATTCGGGCTATAGTGGATTTAATTTTCCAAGAAGAGTTCCTTGCTCCATGCACGGTCTGTGTGTATCATAAAAAACCTCAACGGACAATTCTGAGTTCTATCCCATTTTATATATATATATATATATATATATATATATATACAGTAAACCCTCGCTATTCGCGGCATCACCATTCGCGGCTTCAATTATTCGCGGTCACTGCTTCAAGGCCGCCGATGGAGGAGAAGGAACGAGCACCACTCCCGAATCAAACTTTGTAGCTAGTAAAGGCTGGTTTGAAAGATTCAAAAAACGTTTTTCCTGCACAATGTCAAGATTTCAGGGGTATAAGCCTGAACAGGTCTTTAACGCCGATGAGACTGCCCTTTTTTGGAAGAAATTGCCATCACGCACTTACATTAAGTCAGGAGGAGCGTCATGCATCGGGATTCAAAGCCACAAAAGATCGTGTAACTCTTCTCTTTTGTGCCAATGCTGCAGGTCACATGGTGAAGCCTGGTTTAATTCATAAGGCAGCCCGCCCGCGAGCCCTAAAAGGCAAGGATATGAACCACCTTCCTGTACATTAGGCACAAAATCAATTGAGTATGGCGTATTCGCGGATTTCCCTTATTCGCGGCGCGAGTGGAACGCATCTACCGCGAATAATGAGGGTTTACTATATATATATATATATATATATATATACATACACACACACTAGTCAATGAAGAAGTATTTATATTGAAGCTTAGTACTTATAACTTCATGCATGGTTGGCTTTAAACTTTCTTTAGCAATTTTCAGCTTATTTCGAGAATTTTGTTTCTTAAAAAACAAAAGTTTAAACCATGTTGTTGTTTTTCTTTTGGAAAAGACCATGTTAAATGATTTCAACTAATACGAACTTTTCTTTTCTCTTCGGAGACACGTTCATAGAGACCTGCATCAGACGTTTCTTCATTTCGAATTACGGAACATACCTGGAAAAAAGAAGATAAATGCATAAGACATATGCAAGGAATATATGAAAATCACACACACACACACACATACATATATATATATATATATATCGTCCACGTCAACATTATGAAGATTTAATATCAGACGTTTCGGAAATCAAACTCGCATCATCAGTAGTATGTTTAATTTATACGCAGAATTATAGTCGTTCAATTTCGGCTTTTGTCATATATATATATATATATATATATATATATACTCCATAATTCTCAGGTCTGTTTCATGGTTTTAACCACTTTGCAAAATGAAACAGACCTGAGAATTATGGAGTCCTTATATATATATATATATATATATAATATATATATATATATATATATATACACACACACACACACACACAAAAGCTGAAGTTGAATGACTATAATTCTGTGTATAAATTAAACATACCACTGATGATGGGAGTTTGACTTGGAGAAGCGTCTGATATTAAATCTTCATAATGTTGACGTGGACGTTGATCATTCTTTTTATTCTTAAATAGTAATAATACAAACTGAAACTAGAAAGTAAAAAAAAATCAAATAAAAATACAATTAATAAGACTAAAAATACGAGTAATGAAAAATAGTTATGTCCAAGTTAAGTGGAGCTACAAACGAACGTTTTCATACCACGAAGTCAATAGCTTAGATGACATATGGCAGGACTGATGAATAGCTTGGATAACTGGGTTGGCTGATTTCTTAGTTAATTGCACTAGACTGTATTAAGCATTTCTCGTTACCTCTGGGAGGTTGGAGACATTGTGATTAGCAAACACTTGCTAAGCTGAGCATCTTGGGGTAACTTGCGTAGGAGTCTTAAAGAGCTGTTATAAAGCAAAAAAGCAAATTTAGGGTTCTGCCAAAACCTCTCTTATAATTCACCCATAATAGCTGCCCGTATATACCGGGTGTTTCAAAAGTCCCTCACTAATTTGATTTTCAATTTTCTTTGCAGCTAATCGACCAACGACGTTTATCTTGTGGTAAACTCTTACTCAGTAGTTGAAAATTTTTTTGAGTCTACATTTGAAGTTTTGCTCCGTTTTCTTCTGCTACCATGCTGACTCTAGAGCAGAGGTGTGAAATCGCTGCATGGCAGGAGGTTTTTCAATCTGTGATCGGAGTGCAGCGACGATTCCGGGCAGTCTACGGACAGCATTATGCACCGGATAGGAACACCATCGTCGCCACCCACCGGAAGTTTATGGAGACCGGATCCGTAAAGGACAAACCACGATCAGGAAGACCTCGAAGTGGCGGAGTGAGGAGAATGTCGAAACTGTCCGTGAGGCGTTTACTCAGAGTCAAGGAAAGTCCATTCGGCGAGCTGCTGCGGAACTGAACATCAGCGCGACATCTATCCAACGGATTTTGCGGCGTGGTCTCAAGCTGTATCGGTACAAGATCCAGGTGGTTCAGAAGCTGGAACCTCAAGACTACGATTGCCGGGTGGAGATGTGTGAGACACTGCTGCATCACTACGAAAGAGACCCATCGATCCTGGAGCACATGTGGTTCAGCGACGAAGCTTTCTTCCACCTTTCTGGTCGCGTCAATCGGCACAACACCCGCATCTGGGGAACTCACAATCCTGCGGAGATCCGTGAACATGAAAGGGACACGCCGAAATTGGTCGTCTGGTGTGCCATCTCCTCAGCTGGGCTGATTGGTCCGTTCTTCTTCCGGGATCAAGATGGAAATTCCGTGAACGTCAACGGAGACAATTACCTTCGTATGCTTCAGGAGTTCTGCATCCCCCAACTGTCAGCTGTAGCTGACATGCAAGAAGTCATTTTCCAGCAAGACGGTGCCCCTGCTCATTACTCGCGTGAGGTTCGCTCATTTCTGAATAAGCAGTTCCCGGATCGGTGGATTGGTCGCCGTGGTCCCATCGAATGGGCTGCTCGCTCGCCTGATCTTACCCCATGCGACTTCTTTTTGTGGGGCTACATTAAGAGCAAAGTGTACGCCACCAAGCCGCGAGTCCTCCCCACACTAGAAGAACGGATCAGGAATGCGTGTGCTTCTGTTACTCCCGAAATGTTGTCCAATGTCGGCCAAGAATGCGTAAAACGGTGGTTCGCTTGTTTCGAAAAAGACTGTGCCGACGTTGAGGTGTACCAGTGACTTTCCAGTAGACTTATGAAGCCAAGTTTGATGCCACCAAAATTCTCATGAATCGTAGACTCAGCAACCAAATTGTCATTTGGTTCCTCTTGTAATTGCTATTTTAATAAAATTTTAAAAATAATGAGGGACTTTTGAAACACCCTGTATTAATGCAGAAGGTAAGAAAGTTGTGTCTTTAGCTTCACTTGTACAGGATCGAAAGTTCCTTATAAATTTATAATCATATTCGCTTTAGCACAGAGGCTTCCATATTGTTTTCTTATATCCGAGTCATCACTCAAGGAACTGGTGATAATTTGACCCAAATACTTAACCCTAGAAAGCCAGCATGGCCTATTACACTAAAAGTACTTTTGTTTTTCGCGAAATTATGTTTTTTATTATACGCAAGTTAATTTTTATTAATATTTCGTAAAATAAATTGTTTAATTTAACCTACAAATGCAATTTTCATTATGGGGTTACGTACACCCAACCCCAAACGCTGCATGTGCGATCCCACACTCGCCTTCCAGAATTAAATTCTTGTACTTCATCTACTGGTTTACCTCTCATTTTGAAACTAATATCAGCTGACTGATTAGAGTTTTTGGGATGGAATTTCATAACTTTAGTTTTTGCGACATTAAAAATACAGTAATATGATGGTTCTGCGCATACAATTTGCAGATTTTTAGAAAACAATCCAGACCTTTAACAGAAGGACTTATTAACACCATATTATCGGCATAGGCTAAGTTATTTATCTTCATGTTATCTATATAACATCCAACTTTTGCCTTATTAAGTGAAGCAATTAAGCCATCAATACACACAATAAATAGCAGAGAAGAAAGCAAGGAGCTTGCCTTACTTCGCAGGAGAAAACAAAACACTAAGATAATACATTGTCCCACCTAACAGCAATAGATCTGTAATTATTGGTGGGTAGAATGTCCCCATATTTATTTTTGATAAGGGGCAAGAACTCTGAACGAGCATGGCTGAGAAAAACAATGAAATATGCACACTCCCCACGTCATTAGCATATTTTAAGTACTAATTCGATAGGTCATCTAGCCATGAAACAGAACCAGTCTTTAACTCTTTAACCAGACATTCAATTTCAGGAACGGAAGTCTAATTATTTTTCCTGGTCCCTCTCACGGGCGTTTCGCCACATACTTAATTAAGAGATTAGCTCTCCCCACACTATTAAAAATGTTTGAATAGTGGTTTTTCCATGGCCTTGCAATTTCTTCCTCTCCGACACCCCACCAATTGTTGGTGGGAAGGAATTCTTGACACCCGTTTCCTTCTCAACAAATTTCCAAAAGTTATCATCATCATTACTTAAGTTAGCCTCACGGGCTTTTTCGAATAGAATCTTCTTCCTGTTTACATCGCATTATGGCTGTTTTATATTGACCCCCAACTTCTACATATATTCGTGTAAACCACTCCTGTCCTGGGCCTGCGATGAAAACACCATAAATCGTAAGCATCTTTTGAGTCCTTCATCAAAGGGGCAATCTAATCATTCCATCTACAAATAATTTTAGTATAACAGTTGTAATATTTAATTAGAGACCTTCCTGCTTTCCTTAATATAGACACTATATCATTACAATACCTGTCTATGAGATTACAGTGAAAATCAATTGAACAAAGATTATTACAGTGAAGATGCAAAATTTTTAAATTATTTATCTGTTCTGTCATATATATACACACACACATTTTAAATGCAAACAACACAGTATAATTAATGTAAAGAACGACGCTTGTGTAGAAGAGCGTTCCGCACAAGATGAGGAACGCTCTTGTGCGGAACGCTCTTCTACACAAGCGTCGTTCTTTACATTAATTATACTGTGTGTTGTTTGCAGTTAAAATGTATATATGTACGGCATGAGAAGGTGCCCCCTCAGGGCATTTGATTCCGCTCATATGTAGGAGAATTACGAGTATTGACTGATCGGGGTCCTTGGTGCAATGGTTAGCATATCCGACCGGCAATTGGATGATCCAGGGTTCGATTCCTGGGAGGTACCTCATTTTTCATTTGCTCATTCTCCCTCCTCATCTTGTGCGGAACGCTCTTCTACACAAGCGTCGTTTGTTATATATATATATATGAGAGAGAGAGAGAGAGAGAGAGAGAGAGAGAGAGAGAGAGAGAGAGAGAGAGAGAGAGAGAGAGAGAGAGAGATAAAAAACAGACCGGCTGGTCCCTACGAAGCTGTCTGTTTAAGAAGCGAGGTTAAAAGAAATAAAAGAAAATTAAAAAATAAATAAATTTTTAAAGCACAGAAGAGAGATTGGAAAAAAAAAAAAATTAAAAGACAATTGAAAAATTTAAAACAAAAAGAAGAGAATCTGAATGAAAATTCTACAATATTTTTATGCGCTAACGAATGCTTCTAAACTGGGAGATTTAAGACAAGATAAGCATCTAGTCTCCTTATATAAAGGACTCGACCGAATTACTTTGAACCACTTTGGCTGGTAATCCACTCCACAAATTAACTATACGATTGATGAAAAAATGCTTAGCTTTATTAGAGTTATTAGTGTTTACTCACTACTGTAATTACAGACAATTACTGCGAATTCTACCTGACGTTATCAACACTTTTAATCATTTTAAACAGTCGGATTAAATCTCTTCGAATCCGCCTTTTTACAGTGAGAATAAATTTGATGTTTCGAAACGAGCAGCGCGTTTGTTTGTAAGCCTGGGAATCACCTTACTAGCCCGTCGTTGCACTCTCTCCATTCTATGTCCTGTCGTAAATATGGGGACCAGAACTGAACGCAGTATTCCAGATGGGGTCGTACTAAGGAATTATATAATGTTAGCATTTTTTCAGACTTAAATTCAAATGACCTACACCAATAAATCCTAAGATTCTATTTGCTTCCTCGATTTTACGAGTGTCGGCAACAATTATACCTAAATCTTTCTCTTCCGTAACAATCGTTAGCCTCTTGTCGCGCGCAGAATACTTTTCTTACGCTTTTTCTGCCGACGAGCAAAGTTGTACATTTATATACTGCAAAATTTCTGCCCATTCGAATCTGCCCACTAGAATCTGCAAACATTCCGCGCTGATTTTGTTCGTCCTCCCAGTTCGGTATTATCCGCAAATTTTGAAATCATACTGTTAATTCCTATGTCGATGTCATTAATATAATAAAAAAAATTGGCCCCAGAATTGATCCCTGAGGCACGCCGCTAGTTATACTTTTTGCCATTAATGACCACTCTTTGTTTACGTCCGATAAGCTAATTTTCAGTTCATTTCAGAACATTACCATAAATTCTGTGAAACTGAAGTTTAGCTAATGGTCTCCTCTGGGGCACTTTATCAAACGTCTTTTGAAAAACAAAATATATATATAATATCTACCATTTTATTTTCGTCATATATATACGAGTATTAACGATATTAAAAAAAAAGTCGAGCAAATTAGCAAGACAAGAACGATTACGTCGAAAGCCGTGGTTAGAATCTTTAATTAAATTATTAATTTCTAAGTGATTAACTATTCTGTCCCGAATGACGCGTCTCCATAAGCTTACAAACTGCTGAGGTTAGACTAATGGGACGATAATTTCCCGGAAGCGATTTGTCCCCTTTTTTAAATAATGGCGTAATGTTTGCAAGTTTCCAATCGAACGGAACTTCTCCAGACCGTAACGATTTATTATTATTATTTATTAATATATGTGTAAGGAGAGAGTGTTGCGCAGTTCATTTCTTTAAGTACCCTAGGGTAGAGCTTATCTGGACCTCGAGTTTTATTAGGATTAATTTTACCTATGACCGAGAGTATTCCACTGTCATTGATGGCAAAATCGCGAAGCTTTAAATGATCGTCATTGTGCATGATTACAGGAACGGAAGTGTTGTTCAGCTTTTTGTTTGTAAACACGGAAGAGAAGAATTTATTTGAAACTTCCGTCATTTGTAAATCATCGTAAATTTATTTGTTGTTTTCGCCTATGAGTGAGCCAATAAATAGTCTGGAAGCTACTTTTTTATTCCTAGCATAATTATAGAATTTCCTCGGATTCGATTTAATTTGGTTCACTGTATATAGCACATATTTGCGGTTGCTTTTTCTAACAAGTTTTTTGCTTCGCATTCTCAACAGCTTGTAAGCATTTTCATCGGACAAATTATTTGCTCCTTTAAATTTGAAATACACGTTCCTTTTTAATGCTAAGCTACTCTTAATTTCAACATTCCACCATCAATCATGCACCAACACCTCGCACCATTAAGGTAACACCAGAGACACATTATAACCAAATACTCCATTCCATACCACGCCCCACAGACATCACACAGTACAGAAAACATATACACACACACACCTAACCCACAAAGCACTGACACGACTCGGTCAGAATGCGGTCCTAGGGGCGAAGCCGCCACCCATTAACATGTCAGAGATCAGCCTGAGCAGATCGGATCGAGTTAACTTAGTACGATTCCGATGTGGACATCACCCCAACTTACGGACATATAAACACAGACTAGACAACTCCATAGACGATACCTGCCACCTGTGCCAGGACACACCACAAACAATTGAACACATTATGACAGACTGTACTGTTCTAGCACAACAACGAACACAACACATCACTAGTGCGCTGAATCTCTGGTCCACTCCGGAGAGGGCGATCGGTTACCTACGTGCCGCCGGCTTGCTCGATCAGGGTGGGCTGATCGGCTAAACAACAACATTCCACCATTTATGTTTAACAGACTTCTCCAATCTCTTTTCACCTTTATATTACTCGATTTTAAATGTTTAAAATAATTATAAAAGGAAATCCAAATGCCATTAATATCATCGTGCGAGAGAGCCTCATCCCAATTATGGGTCGAAAGTTGCAGTTTCGTGTCACGAAATTTAGTTCCTTTAAAATCCAAACAGTATTCCAAACTTTCCGAGTAATGGACATTGTAACTTTAACATCACATGTTATTTGACTATGATCACTAGTAGAGAAGTAGTCTCCTACAGAGATATTATCAATTCAGTCTACGTCTGTACTTGAGGCTAAATCTAAAATATTGGGATTTCTTGTGGGATCCTCGACCATTTGAAAATATGAACTTTCGAGCAAACTCTCGTACAATCGACAACATAATTAGATTGTAAAGGACAACATTATTCCCTGCAAGGTAAATTAACATCTCTCATGATTAATTATTGCATCATATTCGCTACTAACATAAATATTAGTGCCTAAAGTCTATTATCAATATGGACAGTCTAAGACAGTGGTGGCGAACCTATGGCGTGCCATAGGTTGTACATGATTACAGGATTATCATGCACAATGTAGTATAGTACAGTAACCACCACCCGTTCTTTCTATTCTATCAGTATTAACCTCTTCAATGTTCATTTGGCACGTAACGTAACGTAACCGTAGCCGCACGTACAAAACACCGAAAGGATTAAATATATCAACCAGGAATATGATGTTCTCCACAAGTATCTCTAATACTTTCTATATTTAACCATGATTCAGTAATTGCAACAACCTCAATTTTATGGTCAAGGACAATACTTAATAGTTCAACAAATTTAAATCTTAAACTTCGAGCGTTAATATAAAATACATTTATAAAATTTTGAATAACGCAATAGAATCTCGAGGTTCTTCGTAGAGGTAGTCAGTCAGTCGTTCACCTGAAATAATCTACCAAGACGAGTTGCTCCCGCGCCACACATTCACATACTGTATATAAACACACTGTATATACTGGGTGATTACAAATGATCTTCCCGATTTTAAACATTTATTATGAAAAACCTAACAAAGCTACAGCGAAAAGCAAGCTATACAAATAAAGAACAACTCAAAAAGTTTTATTTACAAGCTATTAAAGTTCAATATGAGCTGCTTTTGTGGCTCCTCTTGAAGTTACAACATTCCTGAATGAGCAATTGCCTGATCGTTGGATCGGGGGTGGGGGAGCCCATTCCTTGGCCGGTTCGTTCGCCCGATCTAATCCCTCTTGACTTCCTCCTCCGGGGCTATGTCAAAATGAAATTTTGTTCCATCAATGGTAACAACTTTGGAACATTTGAAGGAAAGGCTACGTGAGGCTGTTAGAAAATTTCAGTATGATATGCTACAAAATGTATGGAGGGAAACAGAAGACCGCTTTGATGTCTGTAGAGCCACAAAAGGAGCTCATATTAAATTTCAATAGCTCGTAAATAAAACTTTTTAAGTTGTTCTTTATTTGAATAGCTTGCTTCTCGCTGTAGCTTTGTTAGGTTTTTCATAATAAATGTTTTAAATCGGAAAGATAATTTGTAATCACCCAGTATATACGTATCGTTGGTTTGCTTCCGCCCAAATTGTTCATTCTAACGAAGGTCAAGCTTTTCACTCCACCTTAGACCTACAGTTTAACGTGGAATCCGAACCACGCCCCACCAGCAGCAGCCCAGCGTCTTTACCACTTTACCACCCAGGGTACCCATTTATCTACCAACCACTTTTTTTTATTGCGTGGAAGGATGAACAGCTGGGTTTGGCTGCGCGCTGCCTGCCGTCATCGGGTCTCGATCCGGGCCCGATGGATTTGTAGTCAGCGACACTAACCACTACACCACCGAGGCGCCTATATATGTACAACACACACACACACACACACACATAATATATATAATATATATATATATATATATATATATATATATATATATAAACTCTTTCTTAACAATTCTCTCCCAAAAAATGGCTGAACTATACATCTTCATGAATACAAAGAACATTTTCTTTACACAATTTCTTTAAAAACATACATTTGTACACACAAAATAAAGCATTATAACAGTAATTTACATCTTTTTTGCGAGTTTCGTTAAACAAAAGAGAGGTCCTAATTACACGCGTGCAATTGCGTTAACGAGTAATGCTACAAATTTACTTCTTAAATTACAGCCGACTCGAAATGCTATTGTTTGTTCATTCCTATACACCATTCCCTAGTTCAAAAAAGAAGACCTACTTTATCTCCGGTAAAAATGTAGCCGCAGATACCCACGCTCCCATAATCAGAATGGACAACCCCGTTTCAGTAATAATGGTGTTCCCCTTTGTCTTGGGGTTTTGGGTCAGATGCCCCAAGAATTACGGTCTTTTCCCGTTCCTGTGATCAAAATGAATATTTATGCATCTTTTTGGGCTCAGAACGAGCGGTTCCCCCGCCCCCCTTTCCTCATGAGAATCGTTCCTAAAAAGTGTACATGTCAAATTGCCGTCAGTAAACGAACATTTACTAAAAGCAATGGAATAATAATTCACTTGTAATATGTACATCAATGAATAAACATGCGCAGCGAGAACGAAAGAAGGTATGTATAAAATGCTTTCCCTGCGCGCGCGCATGAGGGGGGGAAAAAAGGTGCGCATAAAATGTTTTCTTATCCAGAGAGAGGAGGGAAAGGTGCGCATAAAAAGTTTATTAAGGTTTTTCATGCACACTGAGAAAAAGGTAAGAAAAAACATCTTTTACGTGCGGGAAGCGAAAGAAAGGTGCGCATAATTTCTTTTATGCGCAAAATGGGTAAACAAAAGTGCGCATAAAATGATTATTTCAGAGCTGCGCACGGAATGTCCAACCCGGACGAAAATATGAGAGAAGAAAAAATAACTTCAAAGCGCGTGAGTGAATATTTTCTTATATTTTACGATAGTTTTCCTTTGTTTTCGGATTCTGACATCCTGATTCTCCTTGCTCCTCTTGCTCCTACTCCTCCTACTCCTTCTGCCTTTTGATCCTGCATGATCGCGGGCCGTAAGCAGTAACAATAGAAGGTCGGTCATCCGCTACACTCAACCTTATAATTAGGAGGAGAAAAATAACCCCTTTGAATGATGCTGTGGTCATTCTTGATAAGTCCAAACTACACGTTGTGGATTTTTTACATCGAGCCTTTTATTTTCCTCTCTTCATGTGTCAAACGCAGGGGTAAAGATTGAAAAATTATAACCTTTCGGAACCCAAGGGTATAAAATATAGGCTATAAACCTTTTTGTGTTTGCACAAGGTTTTTGAGTTATATAATTTAGAGGCGTTTCAAATTTGTTTTTATTCTTTGTGTGTGTTTTGCATTATGTTAAACGTTAACTTTCAATTAACTGAAAAGGTTATATATATATATAATATATATATATATTATATATATATATATATATTATATATATAGATATTATATATATTATATATTATTATTATAACCTTTTCAGTATATACTGTATATACGCCTCTCTCTCTCTCTCTCTCTAATATATACAAACAAGAATTATACAGTGCAACGAAATCGAAATTATGTGCCAAGTACCAGCGGTGCCAGATGCAACACGCATAAGCTTTTACAGTTATCGCCACTCTGCAGACGCCGGGTCAGAATCTCCATCCCTTTGAAGTCGACTCATTCATTGGATTTCGGAGTGATAATTGGGACCCCTTTTAAATAATTACGTTCTCTGCCCGAGTATACCATCACGCACATCATTTGACCTTTCTCTACATCACTTTGACTTGTGTTTTCTTCAAAGTGCTCACAAATGTTTTTATTGATTTTATTATATATAATTTGTGGTGTGTGTGTGTGTGTGTGTTTTACATACCGAATCGCGACGATCTTTAGGATATACACAGCCCGTCGGGACATTAACGTGCGTATCTCGACATTTACGGTGTCGCGGTGAATTATTTTTATAAATGTTATCTTCTATCATAAACGGGGGTTAAAGGTTAAATTAGGTTTGGTAAGAGTTAGGTTAGGTTTTTAAAATTGAATGAGTGTCGCGATACAAAACTGAATATGTAAGAAAGTGTGAAAATGTCGCAGTCGGTTTTAAATGGTAGCTAAACGTGTGTGTGTGTTTTACTGATTTCGATATGTATACGAGTCATGTAAATAATGATGATGATAATAATAATGATAATAATAATATAATAATAATAATAATAATAATAATTTCTAAAAAATGCACATTTAAAATTTTTAAATTAATTTCATCCACGAATTCCAACTCATTCAGAAAGAAATGATATATATATATATATATATATAATATATATATATATATATATATACAGGGTGGGCGGAAAGTAGCTCCCTATTTGGATTGGTAAAAAAATACGTATATTATCCATTTATTTCAGAAGAAATAATATGAAAAGGTAGCATACATGGTAGGTTTCTATAAAATTCAATGTGGGCTCCAACTCTTTCCACCAGCTTCTGGAGCCGCCCAGGAATGGCGTCCACTGACTTTAGCAGGAACTCCGGCGGGATGGAGGACATGACTTCCCGAATTCGGTCCTCCAGTTCTTCCAATGTCCTCGGTTTGGTGCGGTAGACTTCTTCCTTTACCCACCCCTAAAGAAAGAAGTCGCACGGTTACCGCTGAAAAACGGCAGAATCGGTTCAGTGTAACGGTGTGGTGTGGTATGACCTCAGATCAGGTTGTGGGCCCGTTCCTTCTGCGCAACACCATGAATGCTGAGCGGTACCTTGCTATGTTGCGAAACGAGGTCTGGCCGGTTGTCAGCACATGGGAGAACATCGACGATCTGATATTTATGCAAGATGGCGCCCCTCCGCACTTCGCTCTTGTTGTCCGTGAGTGGCTGGATACCCACTTCCCTGGCGTTGGATGGGTCGTCGTGGTCCACATCAATGGCCAGCCAGGAGCCCCGACTTGACACCGTGCGACTTCTTTCTTTGGGGGTGGGTAAAGGAAGAAGTCTACCGCACCAAACCGAGGACATTGGAAGAACTGGAGGACCGAATTCGGGAAGTCATGTCCTCCATCCCGCCGGAGTTCCTGCTAAAGTCAGTGGACGCCATTCCTGGGCGGCTCCAGAAGCTGGTGGAAAGAGTTGGAGCCCACATTGAATTTTATAGAAAACCTACCTATTTCTTCTGAAATAAATGGATAATATACGTATTTTTTACCAATCCAAAATAGGGAGCTACTTTCCGCCCCCCTGTATATATATATATATATATATATATATATATATATTCCCAGTAATATATTTTTAATTGGATTGCCCTTTTAGGCTGTTAGCTCAAAGCTTTTGATGTCGTGTAATGGGAGAAAGAGTTTTTAATTTATATTTAGTTCGAACGATTTAACATCTCGGGTTTGCGGGTTTAAACCTCGCAGAATAAAATGAGAGAGCAGAAAGCTCGACATCGGAATAGCCTATTTCATGGCAGTAAGAGTCCTGCCATTGTGATTATTAAATACGACGTGTCGTTAGGTGAGCTTCAAATCCACGAACGAGCTTTATTGGTATCGTTGATATATTATTATTATTATTTTCTTACAACTTTTGGTTGAATTCTATTTGTATAACCTGGTTTACGGGAGATATGTAACTCGGCGAATTCCCCGCTAACAGCCGCCAAAGTAAATCGAAGATGACAAGAGTCGAGATGATGCGTAGATTTAGGACTAAATAAACTCAGGCGAGTTTCAATTTAATTAGTTCTCCTCGAATAGTCAAATATAGGTGTAGAAAATGATTAATCATGTAGTTATATTTGCAGCCCATACGCGCTTGAACACGGGCTTTGTTGCAGTGGTATATGGTCACTGATTTTAGATGAGGAACACCTTGATTCTGCTTCAGAAACAACCTTTCCCGAGAATCCTCTCCACTCATATTTGTAGCAGGGTGTTCTAGCAGGAGTGTACACCCAAGGTTCCTCTTCTATTACCCATAATCAGTGAAAGAGAACATGGAGGTGCAGATCTTCCTCGGGTACCTAAAAGATCGGATATAAACCATGCTGAACAGGTTCGATAGCAATTTGATCGTCTCACCTACTCCCACATCTGTGGCAGCTCTAAAGAAAATTTTAACAGAGTTACAAGGAGTTACAAGGACAAGAGGAAGCCTCAAAGACCTTTTGGTCCACTCTGGGAGGTTCCTGTTATTAAAAGTTTATTTTTCTTTCAACTATCCTAGCAGCAAAGCTGGGCACTTGCGGTTTTTTTTGCGGTACTGCGGTACTACCGCACTACCAAACCGGTACCGCATAACGCAGTACCGCAAAGGATCGCTGAAAGTACAGCCTGTACTTTCAGCGATCCTTTGCGGTACTGCGTTATGCGGTACCGGTTTGGTAGTGCGGTAGTACCGCAAAAAAAACCGCAAGTGCCCAGCTTTGCCTAGCAGTAGTAAACTGGATAGAAAAGTAGAAGGCTCTCTCCCCCCCTCCCTGCCAGAGGCAGGTACGGAAAAAGGTTGAAGAAAATACCTTGACCCTGGAAAAGTAGCCAAGGAAATTTTACAGGAAAGTGGAGAATATATAAATAGCTCTATATTTAGCTTGCTCACAGAGACACCGTGCAAGCGAACTCCTGCAGAGTTTTCTTATTTTTAATCTTAAACTATGAGTGTGTTCAGTACTTTGTCTAGCCTATTTTTAAACACATTTACACTTTGACTGGAAACAACCTCTGAGGGAAGTTGGTTCCAGATATTAACTATTTTATAGGAAAAGAAATTTCCGCAGACAGAGGTCCTAAATGTCTTTAGTTCCAGTTTAAACCCATTATTTCTTGTCGGATTGGCATTAAGTGAGAATAAGTTTCTGTAATCTACCCTGTCTATTCCTTTGAGCATCTTGAAGACTTGAATAAGCTGACCCGCAACCTCCTCGTCTCTAAGCTAAACAGATTTAGGCGCTCCAATCTCCGTTGGTAGCTTTGCATTCTCATTGAAGGGATCAATTTTGTAGCCCTTGCTTGTACTCTTTCTAACCTTTCTATGTCCTTCCTGAGGGATGGAGACCAAAACTGCGCACAGTATTCCAGTTGAGGTCTGACTAGAGAATTATAAAGAGACATTACAGTCTCCTTGTTCCGAAACTGGAACTGTCTTTTAATATAACCTAATAATTTTAAGGCCCTCTTTTCGACTTCTGCACAGTGCTTCGACGGTTTCAGATCGTTGCTGATATAGACTCCTAAGTCTTTCTCTAGATCGGTCTCAGTCAAGTTCCTTCCCAAGAGAGAGTAATCGGTCTTCGGGTTTTTATAACCTATGTGCATTACCTTACATTTGTCCAAGTTGAATGGCATCTGCCAAGTAGCAGACCATTCGCCCAACCTGTCAAGATCGTTCTGAAGCGTTCTTACGCCCTCCTCAGTACCTACACTACTTCCTAATTTCGTATCGTCTGCAAATTTGGAGATTGCACTTAGAAGCCCGACGTCTATATCGTTAATATAGATGATAAAAAGTAAAGGACCCAGACGGAACCCTGTGGGACACCACTGGTGACGGGCGCCCACTCCGAAGCCACTCCATTTATTACCACTCTCTGCTTTCTATCTTTTAACCAATCCTCAATCCAGTTGGAAACGAGCCCGGTGATTCCTAGTCCTTTGACTTTAGCTATCAATCTAGCGTGAGGGACTTTGTCAAAGGCTTTTTGAAAGTCGAGATACACTATATCTATTGCCCTACTTGCATCGTACAGTGTATGCATATTATGGAAAAACTCTAACAGGTTTGTCAGACAGGATCTATGTCGCCTAAATCCATGTTGAGAATAAAAAATTAGATTGTTAGATTCAAGGTGATACACAATACGTTTTGTAATGATGGATTCCAACAGTTTGCCGACAACTGATGTTAAACTGATCGGGCGATAATTACAAGGATTTTCCCTATCACCCTTTTTAAAGATAGGTGTTACATTTGCTAACTTCCAGTCGGTTGGAACTTTCCCTAACTCGATTGATTGTTTGAATATGGTTACTAAGTCGTCAACAACATTGTGGCTAACCTCTTTTAATACCCTTGGAAGAAATAAGTCGGGGCCAGGTGATTTGTATTTGTTCATCTTATCAATTAATTGCTGTACCTCATTTCTCGTAAAACTTATGGTCTCTACGGGATGTCACCGTCATATGTAATCCGAGGACTTGGCACTTCTATTGTGTCTTCCTCCGTGAAGACTGTAACGAAGAACTCGTTTAACGTATTAGCTATATCTTTATCACCGAATTTCAGTACGCCATTTCTATCTTTTAAGGGGCCTACAGAATTTTTAATTGGCTTTCTGCTATTAACATGGGCAAAAAATTCTTTAGGGTTAACTTTACAGAGTGAGGCAACTCTAGCTTCTTCATCACGTTTGGCTGATCTAATTAAGGACTTAACCCTCCTACGTAGGTTTATATAGTTTTCTGAATTAGTGTGGTTGAAATGCGACTTAAGTAGTTTGTAGGCTCTATTTCTTCCCGTAATAGCCCTCCTAATTTCGTTGTTAAACCATTTCGGTGACTTTGTTGACAAGGAAACCATTTTAGTGGGTATAAAAGTGTTCTGTAATATTCTAAATTGATCCCTATATGAGCTCCAGGTGACATTGACATCCTCACTTATTAGAACTTCAAGTGTGTCTAAACTACTTCGGAAGCTTTCAAAATTTGCTCTCGAGAAATCCAGTCTTTCACGAGTCTTTTCGCGTGTATTAACTGGAACCCTGAGGTCAAACCTAATCAAATTATGATCGCTGTTACTTAAATTTTCACCAATAGTCAGGTTAGAGACTAGGTCATCTTCGTTCGTGAATATGAGGTCTAGTTTATTATTACCCCTAGTAGGCCCGTCAACCCATTGACTTAATAAGTTATCATCGGCAAATTCCAACAGTCTTGAGCCCTCAGCATCAGCTGTTTTGTTTTCCCAATTTACATTACCACAATTAAAATCACCAAAAATCACACTGATCTTATTATTCACTATTCTGCTTAATTTGTTATACAAGTTTATATCCTTATCACGGGGTAGTGAGGTGGTCTATATACTAGAAGTAGCTGCACTACTTTATTATTTAGGTTTAGATCAATTCCCAACATTTCATGAGCAGATACGATATTACTGTTTACCGGGTGCAGGGAGTCCCGAGCATACAAAAGTACACCGCCGCCTTCCCTTCCGTTCCTATCTTTGTGAAACATTTTGTAACCTACCATTTCAAATTCTCCTACAAAATCCCTTGATTCAGAATGAATCCAGGATTCCGTTATTCCGATGATATCAAAGTTCTCAGTTTTGACAAGCGCTATAAATTCCATTAGTTTGTTTCTAATTGACCTAGCATTGAAGAGCACAGTTTTGAGTGATTTTAAGTTGTGGTTTTTCCTAACTGGCCTGAGTCGTTTCCCGACGCAGTTGAACTAACTACTGGGGGAGGGGGACTAACTGCTGGGGAGGGGACTAACTGCTGGGGGAGGGGGACTAACTGCTGGGGGAGGGGACTAACTGCTGGGGGAGGGGGACTAACTGCTGGGGAGTAGGTTTAACTGTTTGGGGAGCAGGATCAATTGCTGGTTTGGGGGGTCCTAGTTTAAAAAGATTATAAATTAATGTTCAGTAAATCACCATACTTCTTTTTCCCCTTCTGGTTAAAATGTATCCCGTCCGAACCAAAGTATTCCCCATTTCCGTAGAATGTAGGCCAAAAATCGACAAACTTTAGGCCTTTTTCATCACACATGCGTTTAACTCTTTTATTTATGCCAATGGCTTTACTTAGAGTATAGTCACTAGCACGCATTCGAGGGAGAATTCCTACGACCATACCCATGTCTGTCCTATCCCTAACCTTGTCAGTTAGGTTCTTGAATTCTTTTATAATGGACTCTGTCTGCCCTCCTGTCCCTCCCAGAAAAACGTCATTGCCACCAACATGGACAATGATAGGGCAACTCTTATTCTTGATATTAATTTTGCCTAATTCCCTATTAAATCTGGCTTGTGGCACCCGGAAAACATCGGAGTTTTCTCTTGGTCACCGTCTTGCTCCGAAAAAGTCCCCTTGATCCTTACCATAGAATCCCCAATTAAAAAGGATTCATCCTCCTCATCAGCAAGTAAGTGAAACTTATTTTTGATGGTAATGGGTTCCAAATCCTTATGTTTTGGTTTTGGTTTGGAGGGTCTTTTATTTTTTACCAATTTGAATTCTTGTTCCTCCGTTCTATTTTCCGGAATAGTCACCGTGTTTTCCAAGCGTGCCACGCTTTGTTCTAGATGCTTAATCTTACAGTTTAAATCTGCTGGTGTGTTTTTAGTTTGATCTTGTCCACTGGGTTGGATTTCCAGTGCTACGACCCTAGCTTCAAGCTTTTTTACTAATTCCTTTAGCTCTTTAACTTCCTTTTCGTGGTTGTCTCTAAGTTTACAAAACAAACATACACTAAGGGATGTGATATCGCTGATACTACCTTCAGGGAAGTCAACGCACCAATGATTAACTTTACATTTAAAGCATTCTGCTTTCAATTTAGCTGGCCCTGCCATATTTTCTCTTTTTTTTTTTTGAATACTCTGAATAAGATAAAGCGTTCTAGCAATGAAAACTATCAAAAACGTTCTGACCAGTATATAAAAAGGGGGGGGGGGTGAATTCATCCCGCGCGTAGACGCATCCACCTATTGCAAGTGACGTTCATCCCTTCCAGAAGACTACACCTCTCGCTGCTGCGCACCGACCAAAGGTCTCCCCAGGGCCGGACAGTCCCAAACGTGTCGCAGCTACCAACTGACAAACACTCGCGACGCAGGCATCACGGATTTCCGCCAGGAGCGACAGCGAGATGCAGCCCCTTACTAAGTCTTACTAGTCACTCACAAGCGGCCAGACTCTTAGAATCCAGTGTTCAAGGGATATCCCACCAGACCCAGAGGCTACGCCCGAGACTTTACGCTGGCCTGGCAGCCAGCTGGGCAGTAAAGCTCTCTCACCTCAGAGCAGTACAGCCAAGCACCATCAATTGGTCACCAAAGAACGGTCGCAGGGGGCTGGTCAGGCCATTACGCGTTAGGAATGGGCTTAACGGGGCACTAGCCACACTCCATTCATCGCGCCCCTACGCCTGGGACCCCTCCATCCCAGTCTCTCACAACCTACGAGCGTTAAATGGTGTTATTTATAGAGGTTCCAAAGCCTCTCTTCCCACGCATGAGGTAGCAGTAGGGTCCTAATAGTAAAAGAAGAGAAAAACTTATACTAAAAGTTTTTTTTTTTTTTTCAGTCAGAGGAGAACATCCTTAATGTAAGCTAAAAGGACAGAGTAGGGATGGGATGGGGTCCTAGTAACCCACGGGACAGGATTGTAAAATACTTCACCCGCCCTCCCGAAAGAGAGAGAGAACCTAAAGGAACTGGCAGCCAATTCTCTAGAATCCCACGACTCGGGACCGGAGGGCTGTCACACCCCAAGTATAAAGTTTACACATCCAGAAGAAATGTGCATAACCTTTATACCCCCTGCGAGGAGAGAGAGAGAGAGAGAGAGAGAGAGAGGAGAGAGAGAGAGAGAGAGAGAGAGAGAGAGAGAGAGGAGAGAGAGCAAATCATTGCGTTATATACTTATACTGTACAAATGTATCACACTGCCATACACCAATATATATATATACAGGGTGTCCGAAATTATCTGTACAATTTTGGCTGTTATTAAAAGTCAACCATGAAGTGTAGAAATTCCAGTTTTGTCCAATTTTACAGAGAATCTCATTAAGTTTTCTGATACCACGTTTTGACAAGTTTTTTTAGAAATGTACGTGGGTGACAGACATTGATGATTTAAAAGCAAGAATCAAGCTGCTACTGAGCGAATTGATGTGGATATGCTGCAGCGTACATGGCAACATTTGGAGCATCGATTGGATGTTTTGCGAATCACTAATGGTGCACATATCGAATGTTTGTAACAACGTTACTTTAATAAAAGAAACTTTTGAAAATACAGATCTAAATAATCTTGTTTAAGAATTTTACGTGTGTTATCAGAATTTTATTAAAAGATGAAATTGTACAGATAATGTTCGGACACACTGGAATTTCTAAAAACTTGTCAAAACTTGTTATCAGAAAAAAACTTAATGAATTCTCTGTAAAATTGGACAACACTGGAATTTCTACACTTCATGGTTGACTTTTAATAACAGCCTAAAATTGTACAGATAATTCTCGGACACCCTGTATATATATATATATATATATATATTATATATATACATATATATATATATATATATTTATATATATATATATATAATATATATATATATTATATATAATATATATATATATATATACATATATATATATACACACACACATACATACATATACACTGTATGTATACAATTTACTTCTAAATTTAATTTCTGTAATATAATCAGTAAAAATACACAAATTTTTATAAGTAATTCCAGGTTTTTTACATATGAAATTTGTATATTATTTTCATAATAGATACGTATATAATGAAATATAAACCTTTATAATTAAAAAAAATTACATTAAACGTTTATATAATGTTTAAACAAGTGCCATGTACGGCCTCATCTCAGAAATTGCGTAGCGGCACATACATCATTTGTGTCTGTCTATTCATTTATCTATCTATATATCCACAAAGTATTCATAAATTTCAGCATTACAGAAATAAGCAAATTGTAATCAATGCACTGTCTATGGTGCTGCCCTTTATGAATACCCATGGGGCACTGATTCTCAATTGTTATTGTTTAACCCTCCTCCTTAACAGCACGGGTCCATACGACGGAGAGGATTTACGGCTTTACGTGGGATCCGAACTAAGGTTGTTACATAATCTGAATGCGGAGACCGGTTTCCCATTCAACTATTACCCAGAAGCACAGTCGCTTAGCTTTGCTTATCTAACGGGAATAGGTGGTGCGACATGCCCACGACGTAGGGTCCGAGTCAAACTGCAGCTCGGGTCTGGAGCATCATTCATACGCGTGGAAGGGCAACCATTAACCAAAGAATAGAAAGAATTTTCAACTTTCGCAACATTTTAACGGGCGAGTCGATCGACTCTTTCTTTTTCTTCAATTTCAACAAAAGCACATAAAGAATATTAATTGAATTTTCAATTTTGAAAAACTCTCGAAAAAGCTTTCAAGAAAAGAAAAAAAAAAAAAAAAAAAAGAATTTGATCTAAAATACTTCGTTAAAATAATTTATATAAAGCGTATTCCGATCAATAACTCGCATCAAGATGTAAAAATAAAGTAATTTCAAATTCTTTGATTTCCTAATAGCTAATTATTAATTTTACTTCAAAAATTTTTTTTATTTCTTTTCCTCTTTTGCAATTTTTTTTTTCCTTTTAAAAGAAGAAATTGGTTTGAGAGCAAATTTCCTTCTCCATTCTTCTGTAGTACAACGATGGAAGAGAAACAGTCGTCAAGGAAAATGGTTTCCTGCTAACTTTTTTTTTCCTCTTGCTATCGAAAGAAATTCAATCTAACATCTAATTTACATAGTTCAAAATGTGTCATTTGCATATCCAAATCAGGAAAAAGAGCTATTCATATAATCCTAAAGAATATTCGGGTTCTTTTTCCTATAGGCAAATACGAAAGGAAATATTTAGTCTCTTTTTCCATCGACGTTTTTCCTGTGATTTCGAGAGGGGAAAAAAAAAAAAAAAAGTCGCTTTTATGTTTAAAATCTTCGTCGGTTAAAAGGAAAAAATCAGGAAAACAGTTTGTCCACGAGGAAAATTTATTTAAGAAGATTAAATGACATTGTCTACAAAGACTGAAGGAAGAGAGAGGAAGTGCGAGAACGAGTGAGGGGAAAAAAAAAAGTTGAATAAAAGAAAATTGACCTCAGTTACATATCCTTTATATGAGACAGAGAGAGAGAGAGAGAGAGAGAGAGAGAGAGAGAGAGAGAGAGAGAGAGAGAGAGAGAGAGAGAGAGAATCAAACCAAACCACAAACAAATCAGACAGACAGACACAGACAGACAAAATCCTTCGCTAAAACAACAAACAGGAACCAAAAGGGCGGAATAAGGAAACAGTACACTTAGAAAACTCCTTTTTAGCTCTTTTAATTTACATTTCTTATCCCTAATATCCTCCAATAATAAATGGAAAACGAATCATTGAACACGAGAATAAAAAAAAAAAAAAACGAAAAAAGAGAAAAGGGAAAAGATAATAGGAAAAAATTAAAGAGAAAAAATAAGACTCATGAATAAAGGCATTTCTTTCGAAGATAATTCTGTTCAAAAATCTCCTTCCAAAAAAGGAAACTGAAAATTATGTACGCAAAGGAAAAAAATTAAGTCGAGTATTTGCAAATTCGACATTAACGACGACAACTTCAGCAAAAGGAGAATTTAAATACAGAAAAATTAAGGATAATATATATATATATATATATATATGAATAGAAACGACATAATATTAAGGAACGTTAAAGTTCCGTGCGTCGATCCCTCTTCACACGAGGGTCAAGTTGGTGACACTACTTCTAGCCCGGCCTGATGGAGGAGAGAGTTGCTTCTTGCTATCTGCATCGCACTTAGCCAGGCACTGTACCAGGTTCATCATCTTCTTTTTGAAGATTTCAACGAGTCGAATGTTACAGAGTTGTCCCTGACTCTGCGGAATTGTTTTTCTGCATCCCTAGTTAACTAACCTGCTTTTGGACTAGCTATAAAACAATTAAACACACGGTTGTTATAACCAATTATATATGTTTTTTTTTTCCTAAAGAATCTTAAACCATGAACCATTCCCCTTTATAAAGTGCATTTTGATGATACCACCAAACGTAACTAATCCTTCTCCATTGCCACATATTACGTCCAACCTCTCTTTAATTCTCCACATTCGAAAATCCCTCCCAAGCGGAGAAACTGGCTTTCATGCTTGTTACACGCAATCATGCAGCAGTAGAGTAGAGGCATGGATTTCAGCTACATGGAGAATGCTGCGAGAGATTCATTGCAAATGCACTGCAAACTGCGTCTTTGAATCTCATCAATTCGTGTATACTTGATAACGGCACATCGTTCGCATGTTACCAAATGCTTAAGATGAAACAATGGTACTAATTAATTCCCGTTAAAGGTTTATTTATACGCGAAACGCAATGAAAACAATTACATTTTGTTAAGTAAATATTCCCTTATTGTGTCTTGATTATATTTTGATCATTCCAAACGATGAAATTGGAAACGAATGTAATCATTTTCAAGTGGAAATAACAGATTAATTACACGGGTAATTCATTACGATCTCAATATTCTAATAATTTGTGGGTGTGTGTGTGTGTGTGTGTGTGTGTGTGTGTTTATACCGACCGATTTCAATAACTGTCTAGTTAATGAACGAACATCGTTGCTAATTAGTTAATATCCAATTTTCAAAAGAAAAAATATATAATTATATACGGTAGATCGTTGCTAATTAGTTAATATCCAATTTTGAAAAAAAAAAATATATAGATACGACAAAAAAAGAAAAATATTTTTTAAAAAGCAAAGCAAAAGAAAATTCTTATCGGTATAAATTCTGTTTTCTTTTGGATATTTTATTCTTTGGTGACGAATAAAATTTAAAAAACAAAACTCAGTTTTTACTAATTAGTATTTTTGGTTTTTTTTAAACTTTAATTTTCAATTTCTATGCAAACTTAAAAAATTTATATATATATATATATATATACTGTTCAAAAAGTTTGGAAACGCTACTAAAATTGACCCCAAAAAAAATGCTCCATATTATACAGGATGTCCATAAAGTCATGCATCATAGGAAAATACTTTGTTTATTTATTATTTTGTTTTATTTTATTTATTTGTTCGAAATGATTCCCACCAATCTCAAAACATGTTTGTAAACGAAAAAAGCAGGTTCTTTGAATGTTCAAACAATTTGGCCTGATGGAGACATAAATAAATAGACATTGCTTATGCTCCTATGATGCGTGATTTATGGACACCCTGTACTTTAAATCCAGAATATGGCAACAAATGCTCCTAACTAGCATAATTTTACTTTTCCACGTTTACGCATGCGCAATATATACAATTACGCATGTGCAATATAAACAATAACCTACAAGGTTATCAGTTAACTATCTGAAAACATTCTTACAACTGCCATCATTCAGGTTATCCCTTGTTCTTTTCACTGTAAATCGATTTGGCAACCGGCTTCTTTATTCTTTGCTTAAATACAATAAACTGTAATGTATTTTACAAAAAATCGTAGTTTTCTACATCAGGGCTTCTCAAACTTTTTTCACTTGCGACCCTTTGGATCAGACAAATTTTTTCGCGACCCTTCACTCAGTGTCATAAAAGCAATAGGTACTAACACTGTATATTTATGAAAAAAAATAATATTTTCAAATGTTTCTGCGACCCCCAATAATATTTACGCGACCCCTAGTTTGAGAAGCGTGGTTCTACATCATGTATCAAAATAATGAGTGCCTTGAACTTTTACAGGTGGATTCAAGTGATTTTTTTTCAATGCAATGGTCCAGTACGGCAGATACCAGAAAATATTCGCGTAATGATCGTGACTTTACGAGGAAAAAAAAAAAGATATACTGTTTGAGATATTGCTACAAAAATGGACATTTCTGTAAAAGGGGTGTGGGGCACTATCAAACGCCATGTTGAAATAGGGTCACCTGAAGGCAAACAGTGAAAAGGAAGGCTAAGAAAAACGACAAAATCTCAAGACCAGTACTGGAAGGTTACATGCCTAAGAGATAGAAGACTCTCCAGTCGTAGTTTGCAGTAGGACTTTAATTCCTCACAGGGCACGAACGTTTCGGCAGTAATAATACGACGTCAATTGCAGGAGGCAGGGTTGCGGGGGAAATGTTGTTGCCAAAGAACCGTACTTGAGACCAGGAAACAAGTCTAAGAGGGTAAAATACGTACGAGTAAAATATGCCCATTGGACGTCGACTGATTGGGGAAAGGTTCTTCGAAGAGGAGTCAAAATTATGTAGGAAAACTTTTGCATTTTAACTTTTTTTTTATTTTCCTCAAATTCTTTGAAGCTTTACATTATATATATTGAAGTTAAACCAATTTTTTTTATTTGTTAAAATTACCAAACGAACGGTAAACTTCTCATACCTATCTTATGATGGATAAAGACGAATGTAACTGACATATTTCTCGGTAAGGATACTTATGAGCGCCACTATATATATATATACTGTATATATATATATATATATATATGAAAGGGAATGCTTTCTGTATTCACTGTGTAATAGTGTTTACTGAATGAATCAAATACAATTACAGTTTCTACTCCAATAAATGCAACCTGTCACTTGCAAGGAAATGATCAAACAGTGGTTAAAATTAAGAATTTTCACTGCTGTGACTTATTATTCCTTCAAAGCAGTACAAATCCGATAATATTAAAATAAAATAACAACAAAAAAAAAATATATATATATATATATATATATATATATATATATATATATATATATATATATATATATAATAATAAATAAACAGGGTAATCCGAAAAGGTGTTCCCAAAAATATTTATACAACATTTCTGGAAACGCCTTTTGTTTATATATATATATATCGTAAAGAACGACGCTTTAAGGAGATATTCCGCGCAAGACGAGAGAGAGAAACGGAACAAATGAAAAATGAGGTAACCACCTGGGATCGAACCCGGGATCTTCCGATTGCCGGTCAGACGCGATACCATTACACCATGGACCTCACCCTTCCAAATGCCGTAATTCTTCTACATACTCGCAGAACCAATGCCCCAAGGGGGCACCTCCCGCATGCCGTAACATTATATACATTCAACTGCAAAGAACACGCAGTATAAATAACGTAAAGAACGACGCTTGTATAGGAGATATTCCGCGCAAGACGAGAGAGAGAAAACGGAACAAATGAAAAAATGAGGTAACCACCTGGGAATCGAACCGGGATCTTCCGATGCCGGTCAGACGCGATACCATTACACCATGGACCTCACCCTTCCAAATGCCGTAATTCTTCTACATACTCGCAGAAACCAATGCCCAAGGGGGCACCTCCCGCCATGCCGTAACATATATACATTCAACTGCAAAGAACACGCAGTATAAATAACGTAAAGAACGACGCTTGTATAGGAGATATTCCGCGCAAGACGAGAGAGAGAAAACGGAACAAATGAAAAAATGAGGTAAACCTGGGAATCGAACCCGGGATCTTCCGATTGCCGGTCAGACGCGATACCATTACACCATGGACCTCACCCTTCCAAATGCCGTAATTCTTCTACATACTCGCAGAAACCAATGCCCCAAGGGGCATGTTACGGCATGCGGGAGGTGCCCCCTTGGGGCATTGGTTTCTCGAGTATGTAGAAGAATTACGGCATTTGGAAGGGTGAGGTCCATGGTGTAATGGTATCGCGTCTGACCGGCAATCGGAAGATCCCGGGTTCGATTCCCAGGTGGTTACCTCATTTTTCATTTGTTCCGTTTTCTCTCTCTCGTCTTGCGCGGAATATCTCCTATACAAGCGTCGTTCTTTACGTTATTTATACTGCGTGTTCTTTGCAGTTGAATGTGTGTGTATATATATATATACATATATATATATAAGGAAAAAGAAAAATGATTTCAAGGTTTTGGAATCAATTTTCTTTTTCTTTGTGGGTTTGCATCATTCATTCATTTCACGTGTTTAATTGTGAAATTCATTCCATACACACACACACACACACACACAGAGGGTTGACGAAAGTAAATAGACACCACAGTGAGTGTCCTCATGAAATCAATGGAATACCAGAACGTGTGTCAGTTTTAGATAATGGAAAGGGGAAATAAACACGATTCTAAACATATTTATTCAATAAATCTGTTATTATTTATTCAATTTTGTTATTAAATAAAAAACTTTGGAAAAACCGAAGGTGTCTATTTACTTTTGTCAACCGTATATATGAGGCGCTGGTCTGGTCTGCTTTGAGAGCACTGGGAGTCCTCAAATAATGGAAAACTTGAAGGGAATTCTCTTAAGTTAAATCCTCCGAATAGACATATGAACTTTAGGGAAGCTGCTTAGATCGATCAGAATTTTAGTTTAAAAAGTGCGTAAAATATTTCTTATTAAAGAATAAACCCATATTAATTCGGGGGTTGCTAGCCAGCCGGAGTGCCTCTGGATCGGTGCTACCTTACTAAGTAATTCCAGAGCGAAAGATGGCAATGTAAACAAATAATTTTTAAGAGCAAGTTCCTCTCAGCACGATGCCCTTGGCATTCATCGAAAAAATATGCAGCGCTGAAATAAATGTGATAAATAATTTAAAAAAAAAAATATCCTTAAAAAAATTGCACGGTGGAGATTAGATTAAGTAATTTAGTGATTCACGCTATCCTTTATTTTCCACTATCCTCTCATGCGTAACTGGGTACACGAGGTAAGAGTGTGCATGGTGTGAATGAACTCTGAAGCTATTTTTTTTCATTATATTTTTTCGTACTTTCCTATAAATCTTTTTTCACCACAATTTTCTGTCAACAGTGGCTGGAGGAGGAAGGAGAATCTAGTTTGTTCTATACTTTACTATTAACACTATTCCCGCGTGAATACCTCTTTAGTATTCTTATTTTCATTCGCTTTATATATATTTTTCTCCACTTCCTTTTTGGGCTAGCCTCGAGAGGATCTTAGGGTCTTTGAGAGAGGAGGGGAGGCTAACATTCTCTCCTGTATGGTCTTTGGTCTTTAGCTGGTATGGCGTCCTTCCTAAGAAAGATAGTAAAAACCAAACTACACCGAGTTTTATTGAATATATTTAGGTCACGTGTTGAACCTAATCTCTTTATCAGTAATCCCTCAGATAGATTTGGCAGAAATGCGAGAAGTAAAGACTCCTGGAATTTAAAGCAGCATTAATATATATTATATATATATAATATAATATATATATATATATATATATATATATATATATATATATATATATATATATATATATATCCTTTCCTATTATCAGGTGTACCGCAAAATATGATTATTTTCATTATGTTATCATTATACTCCATGTAAGGTATAATGTTTTTGCCAAAAACATACTTGGATCCTCCTCTTTTTTTTTTTTCCTGCTAAAAACGAAATTGACTTTATACTGTCCACGGAGGACATACACAATACACGAACACAGTTAGGTAGACCAGCCATGAGTGGATCCTAGGGTCTTTGTTGGTCTGAAACATTATACATCAAAGCACAACTGCTGCCTAGTTTCCAAACTGAAGAAAAAGTATGGTTGATTGGTATATCTTAAGTCCTTTTGCTACGAAAGGTCATTGAGACGGACGGGAACTCCGCCAGCCAGGAGGATGGGGGGGGGGGGGGGGGGGGGGAGAGTCCCTTGCATCTTCAATACAAAGTACATACTAAAAATTAATATAAAAACCCACATTTTAATATACAGTAATTCATATTTTTCGATCCGCTAATTTTGCATTTATACATACATACATATATCTACACACACACACACACACCACACATACATTATAATATATATATATATATATATATATATATATAGCTTTCGTTTTTAATCTTGAATGACTTATGAACTGTCAAATATCAATAAATATATCTCCATTTATCATATTGCTAGCAACGGTTATATTATATATATATATATATATTATAATATATATTATATATATAATATATATATATATATATTATAATTTTATATATATATATATATATATAACATATACATATACATATATAAAATTTTATATATATATATATATATATATATATAGATATTATATATACTCTATTTTAGTGGTCCTTTTCCCCGAATTTTAGTGATTCCTGAAGACTGCAAATGTTTCACACTCCTTCGACTCTGTATACTCGTACCAATTCCAAAATCAAGAAATCCTTTTTGAAAATATCAGATTCCCATTTTGAGCATTCCCACTTTCGCACCGCGAATCGAATGGGAATGGGAATGGCGTGAAGTGGGAAGTAGTTCATTTCAGATAAAGTGGTAGAAATACATTATTAATAAGCAGTTAGAAGGGTACTGCCATGAAAAAAAAGAAAAAGTAATGAATACTCAATACGTAGAGAAATTGTAGGTACAGACGATTGACAAAGTTAAATAAACACCTTCAGCTTTTTCCATAGTTTTTTTTATTTGATAATAAAAGTCGATAAATAATAACATTTATTGAATCAATATATTTAGAATCGTGTTGCTTTCGGCTTTCCATCATACAAAGGTGACGAACAGTCGGCAATTCCATTAATGAACTTTGCCATTTGTTCTTGAGGACAATCATCTTGGTGTCTATTTACTTTTGTCTACTCCCTGTATACGTATACGAGTATATCTGCGCGCGTCTCTATGTACGTCCTTATATAGGGGAAATGATGAACATGCGAGTATGTGTGTGTATACACACACACACACATATATTCTGAACAAAAACAAGTCTTGCACAATTAATATTTCGTGTATTTTCATCAAAGACCAAAAAATATTCTGTGTGTGTGTGTGTGTGTGTGTGTGTGTGTGTGTGTGTGTGTGTGTTAATTTGATCGAGTAAAGTTATATAATTCTTAAACTTTTTGTTTTTATTTTTTCTGCTTCACGTTTTCATCCCAAACGTGACCGTACGAGAGGAATTATAATTATGAAAAATCCCTTATGAACTTCTTCAATAACTTAGCACACTGTTTTTTAATATAGATAGATAGACAAAGAGATACGCACCTATTTTATATATATATATATATATATTTATATATATATATATATTTTATATATATTTATATTTATATATATATATATATATATATATATATATATATATATATATATAATATATATATATTTTCAAAGTACCGCGTAGAAATTTAAAGAAATCAATTTAGGATTAAATTAAAAGCAAAAATACGAAAGTGACTATTTACACACACACACACACACACACACACACACACCTACTGAAGAAGTAGGTGACGACTAAAATTCATTGAAAAAGTAGTTGAGGTACACGCAAAATAGTACACGAGAAAGATTAAATGAAACGATAAAGCCCCATTTCTATCTCTTTTCCTATCTCTGACGTATCTTTGGGTAACTGAACAAAGGGGGTCAATAAAGCTATAAAGACCAACACGATAAGAATATTCGGGCTTTGAAACAATGTACAATCAAAACCAACGTTCAAACCTGCAATATATATATATATAAATATATATACACACACACACACGAGCATATATAATTATTTTTTATGCAAGGAGGGGCCAAGGGCGAATGCCCGCGATCACCCCCCCCCCCCCTAAATAAAACAAGAAAAAGAGCCAAAATCAAGGTCCAGGATTTTCGAGATGCCTGGACACTACGTTTGAAAGAGTGGAGGTCATAGACAGGGGAAAGATGGATTGTGGAAGCTTATTCCAGAGTATATATATATATATATACATATGCGCCTCGGTGGTGTAGTGGTTAGCGTCCCTGACTACGAATCCATCGGCCACGGGTTCGAGACCCGACGGCAGCCGGCGCGCAGCAAAACCCAGCTGTTCATCCTTCCACACAATAAAGAAAGTGGTTGGTAGATAAATGGGTACCCTAGGTGGCCTAGTGGTTAAGACGCTCGGCTGCTGCTGATGGGGCGTGGTTCGGATTCCACGTTAAACTGTAGGTCTAAGGTGGAGTGAAAAGCTTGACCTTCGTCAGAATGAACAATTCGGGCGGAAGCTAACCAAGGGTGTGTGTGTATATTAGTGATGTAGCGGATGTCATTTTTTTCACATCCGCGGATGCGGATGCGGATGTTTGATTTCAACATCCGCGGATGCGGATGTCTACATTTTCGTTATTTTTAGGATATATTCGAGATTTGTTGTG
The DNA here is from genome assembly GCA_023014485.1 of Bathynomus jamesi. Classification (NCBI taxonomy): domain Eukaryota; kingdom Metazoa; phylum Arthropoda; class Malacostraca; order Isopoda; family Cirolanidae; genus Bathynomus; species Bathynomus jamesi. The sequence continues at coordinate 177,698 of JAJOZX010005503.1, read as the reverse complement.
TTTAACGTATATAATAAGTTATTATATAGAGAGAGCTGTAGCTATAATGTAGTATAATTGATTAATTGTACAATAATTGCTGTACTTCTCTCTGAACATATAAAATAATATCAAGCATCTAACTAATATAGAAATCAATTAGTGAATTCGTCTGCAAATAAATTCGTTATATTTTGTTGAGTTTCAGCCACAATTAGAAACCATAATTGTGTTACCAGGATGCGGGACGTGAACCCAACTCAAATGCACCCCACCGACCTCTTTCCCCAACCTCCACCCTTATAGAAGAGATCTTTAATTAGCTTGATAACTATTTATATTAAGTTTAAAGTTTTATTAGGCATATATAAATGAGTAATTAAAATAAAGTAAACTAAGATGTTCATCGTTTAATGTTCAAACTTAATTATAGGAAGGTTATGCTTAAGGAACATTAATTTTTCTGCCTTTTCTGCTGCCAGTCTGTTTCTCTTTTCATATATTAATCCAGCACTGCTAAATAATCTCTCGCTTGGTACGTTTGTTGGAGGACAGGCTAAATGTTTCCTCGCAAGTTTACTCAAGTATGGATAGATATTCTGCGTATTTTTCCACCAACTAATAGGATTGTCACATGCAGCCAGGCGTTTTTCTTGGTGATAGCTCTCGATCATTTTTACTACATCTTTTGACATCGCGTAGGTCTCGTCATTGCTGCTTGACTCAAGAAACTGAGAGACAGATTCTGTGATAGATTTGCTTGTTGAAGGTGTTGGTTCTGTCACTGAAACTTTTATTCTTTTGGTGGGTGGCGAAGCGACAGATTCAAGAGATGAAGCTCTTCAACTGCTTTGCCAAGTGATGATTTAACTCGTTCTAATGTACTAGGTGAAAATAACTTAGCTTTGTAACGTGGATCTAAGTAGGTTGCAAGAGAGTAACTTCATACAAGAACAGCCTCTCGTCTTGTCGCTTGCATCACTTTTGCGCACAATGAACTAGTTCTATTAATATAGCAGAATTTGATAATTTCCGCTTATGACATTTTATCTCAACGGTCCACATCCGCACGACATCCGCAGTCCAAAGTGCGGATGCGGGTGCGAGAAAATGTGCGGATGTTCCGCGGATGTGACCTACATCACTAGTGTATATATATATATAAAAATTTTTGCCACATAATATATGAAATAAAATAGTTACATTTTTCCAAGTCAAAATGAGGTAATTTATATTCTGGTATTTATCACATTTCTCAAATTTTTCATATTTGCCACATTTACACTTGCTATATTTCTTACATTTTGCCACATTTCTGAAAAGTACTGAACTTTACTCTTCATATGTCATTAAAAGAAAGGATTAAACCTGAAAAATACTTTTAATAAAGTAAAAATTAAGTACTTTAACGTCACTTTACAATAAAGCTAAAAACACCCCTCCGATAAAATGTTTACATCGTAACTAAGGAAGAAAGAGCACGTTTCACCAGTTTCATTATTTATACAATTTGGAAGCTATTTCTCGGGCTTGTTGAATTTACCACACTCGCAGTGTGTGTGTGTGTGTGTGTGTGTGTGTGTTGTGTTGTGTGTGTTAGAATATTGTTTCAAATGCGCTCATGAACTTAATAATAACTAAGTCATACACATTTGTGAGGAATATCGAGTATCTGTGACGTCATTATGATAAAAAGACGCCTCTTTGTACTAGTTTTGAAAGAAAAAATTTAAAATATAGCAAAAGCCTTATTCAGTAGTGAAAAGTTAATGCATAGCGACATACCAAAATATTAGAATATCTTGTCAGGTGTTGAAAAAATAGAATAAATTCATTATGTTTATTGAATACTGCCAATATATTAAACCTTTATCAAAGACTTTTCAACTCTGCGTTTTAGTATTTAGTTGGTCCAACCCTCAGTCCTGATTACGGTCTCCAATCGACGTGGCATAGAGTCGATCGACAAGCCTCTCGCATTCTTCCGTCGTTATCGATTGTCAGGTTGTCATCAAACACCTCTTCAGTTCACTAAGTGTTCCTGGTTTACGTTTTTGAACCTTCTGCCTATCAATATTCCAAAGATTTTCTGTCCGATTAAGATAGGGAGACTTAGCTGGCCATGGTTGTACTTCAATTTCATGAGCATCAAACCACGCAGATGTTGCACGAGGTGCATGAGCTGGAGCCAGGTCATGTTGAAAAATAAATGGTTTGTCTCCATACAGCTATTCTGAAAATTTCAGTATGAAGTATTCTAAGATTTCTTGATAAACGTGACTATTGACAGTTTTATTTACAAATGCAAGTGACCCCACACCATTTGCATTCATGCAACCCCAAATTAACATGCCATAAATTTGACCGATCGCTTCAGGTAGTAACTTTCATGACACATTCCAAACGTTTTTCTCCAAATCGCGCACCCCCGTCACCAAATGACACAAAATTTTGATTCGCCTGAAAAAAAGCACTTTTTGCCACTCGTTTGCAGTCCATGCAACTCTTTCTTTGCACCAGGATAGTCATCTTCTCTTTGCTTCGTATTTAACATCGGCTTAATTTTTGGTTTTCATGACCGAAATCCCATTTCATAAAGGCGGCGAGTGTGTTAGTGTGGGGTTACATGAATTCAATTGGTGTTGAGGTCACTTGCATTTGTAAATAGAACTGTCAAGAGTCACGTTTACCAAGAAATCTTAGAATACTTCATGCTGGAGTCTGCAGAAAGGCTGTATAGAGACGAACCATTTATTTTTGAACCTGATTTGGCTCCAGTTTAGTTCACTTAGTGAACTGAAGAGGTGTTTGATGACAACTTAGTAACCGATAACTACAGAAGAATGCAAGAGGCTTGTCGACTTGATGCCACGTCGACTGGAAGCCGTAATCAGGGCTAAAGGTGGACCAACCAAATACTAAGACGCAGAGTTAAAAAGTCTTTGGTAAACGTTTAATATATTGACAAAGAAAAGCCTGAAAAGGAAAAGGCTGAAAATAAAGAATTAATTCGCAACAACCCGAAACCCCAAAAGAAACCGAAGAGAAACCCCAAAAGTAACAGAAGAGAAACCAGCAGAAAAGCACGAAAGTGAAGCTATGAAGAAATTGAACCAACTCCAGCTGCCGAAGAAAGAACTGAACAGCGGCAATAAACTACGGAAGAAAAATTGTGAAACCTGAGGGAACTGTTACTAAGGATGAATAAATATACTTTGGAACAAATATACTTCTGCCTATTACCTACTAGATATAAATTCTAAATTTACTTCCTGAAGGATTTAAGAACCCTTAACTGTCAGTATTCGATAAACGTAATGAATTTATTCTTTTTTTTTTTTGTAACACTTGACAAGATATTCTAATATTTTGGTATGCCACTATGCATTAACTTTTCACTGTTTAATTAATAAGGTTTTTGATATATATATTTTAATTTTTTTGTTTCAAAACTGGCACACAAAGGTGTCTTTTTTTATCATAATGACGTCACAGATATTCGATATTCCTCATAAAGGTGTGTAACTTAAAGTTATTATCAAGGTCATGAGCGCATTTGAAACAGTATTCTATTTTTTGGTGTGTGTGTGTGTGTGTGTGTGTGTGTGTAACAGTTGTTTGGTAATGTCACTTTCAAAATGTTTTAGCTTATGGTTTATTAAATGCATATATAAAAAGCTATAAAGTAGGTGGTCTATAAACGAAAAAAAAAAAAAAAATAGATAAATAATATAAACATTTTGGGTTATATGATAAAATATTATTTCCCCCCTTGGAGCCATTCCAGTTCCAATTCCATTCCCATCCACGGTGAAAAATCTAGAATGCTCGAAATTGGAATGCTTGATCTGGGTAAAGAGTTTCCTGATTTGGATGGGGTAAAAAGAGGTTTGTGACGCAATTACGTGCCCGTTGGATATCTTCTATGAAAATCTAACTTAAAGTGGGAAATTCTTCAATGGGAATGGATCAATTTGAGAATTGCCTCATTTAAGATTCCCACCTTCATTCTTGGACCAACACTGAAATTGGAATGAACGAAATTGGGAGGAGTTACGATTAAAATGCTTTGGACAATTACGAAAAAAAATAACGCTGATAAAAACAAAAATTTTCAACATTCAGAAAAAAATTAAGATTGGTTTACAAAATAATGATGCAAGTAATATTCAGTGAACAATTGCAATGACAGTCTGCTCGGCATCCAATTATTATGTTTTTTTTTAATTATTAATATTGATCACTTAAAATTTCCAACCAATTTTACACTTGCGGTTGTTAAAATATTCGGTATTTTATCCGTAGATTTTATTTCACGTTTCATGGACAGGGGGATTCGGTTTCCGTAACTTTAAGATGGTATGGAAGCATACTTAGATAGAGTAAGTTAAATAATTCTAGAAATAAATATATATATACGTTAAAGTAAAAGTATTTTGAAGTAAAAACCGAAATTACAAACTCAATAATTCTATTTTGGAGACATCGACCTGCAAAAGTGGAAAGAGAGAAACTGGACTGAACTTATTCTGACGTGCTTTCGCTGCCCTAATCTTTATTTTTTTTCCACAGACGTATTTACGACATTTTTTAAAGTTGCGTTCCGAAGTTTTTGGAGTAGCTTTTCTCAAGCTATTTATTGTCCATCAAAAGGGCGCTCTTTTAGACAACTTTAAAGAATTGTAAATTTGTGAACTCTCTCTTGAAGAGGAATAAAAATGGTCTCGGTCTCTCGGTCGGTCTCTCTCTCTGTCGGTCTCTCTCTCTGTCGGTCTCTCTCTCTGTCGGTCTCTCTCTCTGTCGGTCTCTCTCTCTGTCGGTCTCTCTCTCTGTCGGTCTCTCTCTCTGTCGGTCTCTCTCTCTGTCGGTCTCTCTCTCTCTCTAGGAGGGATCTTTATGCTTTTCTATCCAATTTTCTTCTTCTGCTAGAATAATTAAAAAATTAACTAGTTTAATAACAGGAACCTCCCCGAGTGGACCGAAAGGTCTGAGGCCCCCCCCCCCCAATTCTCTCTCTCTGAAGAAGAAGAAGAAGGAGAAGGGCACAGAAGATATTTCAAAAATTTTAAATTACTCGCTGTCAGAAAGATCTTCCTTTTCCATCTGACCACTTGATCATCGTCTATAACTGCCCTGATTGCTCTAGACTTTTCTGCAGTTTGACATTACGGATTAGAGAAGATATTTTACAGTTCTATCGAGGATTAATCCTTTCGTTTTTAAAGGTAAAAAGGTAAACGAAAAAAAAAAAATATATATATATATATATATATACATACAGTTTTATACTTAATTCATAAATATACATAGTGAGTGACCAACCACATTTTCTTCCCAATATATGTTTACTGAAATAAATGTTTATCTGTATTATGATAATGAATGCAAATAGATAGTGTGTGTGTGTGTGTGTGTGTGTGTGTGTGTGTGTGTGTGTGTGTGTGTGTGTGTGTGTGTGTGTGTGATAAAAACGATAGAGACGTAATGTGTATAGAAAAAACTCCCAACTTCCTTAGACCTCACTTTTATTTCCTATCTACAGCACTATAATCGCATAAACACATCACATTTATAAAGTATATATATAAGACATTTCACTAGATTTGATTTTGGTATCCGTGTCTGAAGAGCCTTGTAAAAGGATCTTATCTACGAGCATTTACATTTCATGTCCTTATTATACCTTTAAATTTCATCTTACATCCTCGCTGTCAACAGGAACGGGTTTTCAAATACATTGGTATGGAGGAAGTTTTGTGAATTAGTGTTTTATTTTGACTGCAAAAAGGCAGCGGGAGAGGCTTTTTTTTTCACCGCTTATTGAGTGATCTTAATACTGAAGGGAAATGGAGATCTCGAAAGGATCTAGCTATGATTATTAACTGGGTTTTCTTACTCTACTTTCGTCTCATCGAGACCAATTTGGCGGTTGAAACTGATACGTGTTCCGTTTTAAAACGATCTAAGAACATCCAATAAATACGAATGTTTTTACTGGCAGAAATGCATTCTAAAATACATCTCATCGACATAATATACGTATTTTGATGAGATGCGAGGAAACTAAGTAAAGTATAATAAAAAAAATGAGCAAACGAAGTCAGTCAAGAGGAAGAAGAAGAAACAGACCGAATCGAAATGGAATTTTTAATTCGAATTTTTTTTTTTTTTAAATTCCGACCCCCGAGTTTTATTTTTAAATATGATTTTAAATTGTAACTTTTATTTTTACTGTGACCTAGATCCTACCTAGACCAGGGGTCGCCAACGTTTTACTACTGGGTGCCACTTATTAATATTCAAACTTTAAAGACCCTCCAAGCGTGCCACCATTTCTTTTCAGATTTAGGTTCCAATATTGTAATTTTCTAATGTTTGGAGTATGAGGATGATGATGATGATAATAATGATAATAATAATAATAATAATAATAATACATAAATACGGTATATTAACACTAATAAAGTAGTTGTCCTCAATACTAACAGTTTTTAACTTTTAATTATTATCAAAAACATTTTAAACATTAATAGTTTTAAAAATTACATCAAAAGTCGTAAAAAAATGTCTTTACAAAGGCCATCATGGTTATAGTGTTAACAATAAGTTGTTAAATTCGGGGTAACCAACAAACCCCTATAGTGAAATATGGATGAAAAATACTTCATTCAAAATAACAATAATTCAAAACATGTTAATTAAAGAAATTATCTTCTTATAATGCAGGTTGATAAAAAAAAAGTATTCCAAAAATATTTATCCAAGAAGTTATTTTGTGGTACACCTTTTCGGACCACCCTGTATAATCGTGCCAATAATAAAAAAATGACAGTGAAGATGTTATTTTCTTTTCTTTCAAAGTTTTCTTTTTTGAAATTTATGTGTACTTCGATAATTTCTCAGGAACTTTCTGACGAACTTTCCTGAGGCTGTGGTGAGAAGGGAAGGAAGGAACTATCCTACGGGATCCCAGTCGGCATTTGCCTTTTGGACTTTCTTTGTAACTTTAAATGTAAACTTAGATTTTGGATGTTCCTTTTTTTTTTAATTTTATTTTTAATTTTATTTTTAATTTTTTTTGTACTTCGACTCAACTTTGAATATTTACTTTAACTTTTAAACGCAGGATTTATCAGAAGCAAGATACACCCGAAGATCGTATTCCTTCTACTAGCAGTGGTCGGGGAACAGGGGTAAATTACCCGAAATGGGGTAAATTTAAAAACTTTGGGGGTAATGCGTGCGGTATGAGAGACACTTCCCTCAGAGCCTCAGTCGTGTGTATGGTATCATGAAACGAAGAGGTGCTTTTAGTGCTTGACACTTTGTGCTGATATTTTTTTCGTATATTTTTATTTTATTTTGTTACATAAATGTGGCGTTATTCTAAATTTTAGAATATTACGAATTTACGTCCTGATTTTGTTGTTGTTGTATCAAAAATGAAACACCATTTTTCCAAAACCTGAAGTGGAGATGTTTTGAATGAAATTCTTCAGTTCTTCAATCCTTTTTACTAATTTTGTTTGTGTGCTAGTCTTATGCCAGCATGTGCGGCTTTTTTTATTTCTCCATAATAATGGATCCAATAAACATTTTTTGAATTTGAATTTTTTGTATACCATATGCAACAATTTTAAGAGCAATTGGCTTGTTTTTGTTTACTTTGAAGTCTGGGGGTAATTTCATTTTACTCAAATAGATTTTTGGGTAATACCCAAAAAAGTTCCCCGACCCATGTACTAGACCATAAAAATGCACCCATTCCAACCACAAAAACATTTATATCACCTCAAGCTTGCTTGACACAAACTAGACCCAAAACTTGAAATACCAAGTTAAACTTTTGCGTGTGTGTGTGTGTGTGTGTGTATACCTCGTTAACCTCGTTGCTGTTCCGTGCGTTGCTCTCTCTTCACACGAAAGTCAATCTGGTGGCCCCGCCTCTAGGTTTGGCTTGGTGGAGAAGCGAGTTGCTTTCTTGCGCTCTTTACACCGTACATAGCCAGGTACACCCGGCGACTCATCTGGTACCATCCTGAGCCAGGCATCTAGTCTTCTCTTGAAGACTTCAACTTTGACCCCTGTAACGTTTCTGAGGTCCTTAGGAAGCTGGTTAAAAAGTCTTGGCCCCCTGACAACCAAGCTATTTTCCTTCAGTGTTGAGGAGGTCCCTTGTCGGGCCTTTAATTTGGGAACACTACACATCCTACCTTTCCTATTTTCCAGTGTTGTTTGAATGGTAATTGGGTTTAGTTTGAGGTTTCGTACCAGTTTTTCGATCATTTTCCATATCTAGATTATGGTGTACCTCTCTTCTTCTTCTTTCTAGGAAGTACAGATTTAGTTTTCCCAGTAGTTGAGTTCTTTGCAGCCATCAATCTTTGCTGTGCAATATTTTTGCGTTTCTTCTAGTTTATTAGTTTCTTCCTTTTTATTTGGGGACGTCAAAACTGAGCAGTATTCAAGTTTTGGTATAATCAGTGTTTTTAGCAGGGGAGTCATTGCTGTCCTGTCACTTCTTTTGAACGTTCTTAGTACCTGTCCGGCGACTCTTTTTTGCTTTATTTATCGACATCTAATTTTGTGTTTCGAATTTCACATCATCAGTCATTACCCCCAAATCGATCGTTTTCGTGCTTCTCTGGATTTCCTGTCTATCTGGAGCATAATATCCAATCTGTTTAAATTCCTCATTTCTACCATATCTTAAGAGCTGAAATTTCTCGGTGTTAAATGTCATAGTGTTGTCTTCTGACTATTTGTATATTTTGTTCGTCTCCCTCTGCAAGGCCTCCACTTCATTTACATCGCTGATTTTTCTGCTGATCTTTGTATCGTCTGCAAAGGATGCTACTATACTGTTGCTATTAACTCCGCTGTACTTGTCTGTGAGCATGATAATGAACAGGAGTCGGGCCAGTACTGTCCTTTGTGGTACTGAGCTGCGTACTCCCGATTCTGATGATGATATACCTTGAATTTTGACGTCCTGTAGACGTTCTCTGAGGAAGTTGTAGATCCATTTTCCCACTCTGACTGTTATTCCCATATATTTCATTTTATGTGCTATTATACCATGATCACATTTGTCGAAAGCTTTAGCAAAATCTGTATGTATGACATCGTAGTTGTCATTGCCTTCCAGTGCATCTAGGATATTGTTGTAGTGTTATCATAAATTTTCTCTCTAACTATTCTTTCAAATACTTTGGTGAGGTGGGACGTCAATGACACGGGGTTCTATAGTTCTTTGCTTGAGATCTGTCCCTCTTTTATATATATATTTGTATTGAAAATGCATAGTCCCATTGTGCCAGAGTTTTGGGCCCCTATATACAGTATATATACACCTCCTCCTCCGTGTGTTGGTCTCTCTTCACACGAAGGTCAAACTGTGGCCCCGCCTCTAGGCCTGGCTTGGTGGAGGAGCGAGTTGCTTTCTTACTCTCTCTCTCTCTCTCTCTCTATATATATATATATATATATATATATATATATTATACACTCAATTATAAATTTACTACAGAATGCAAATTTTGACAAAAAAAAAAAATTGATAGCTATACTCGAATATTGGACTTGTGCTTTATACATACATAGTAAAAGTTTAGAATTTTTTATGATGGTCATAAAAGTTTCAAAGGTTATCACACACATAGTTTGGATGAAGGATGTGTTTGTTATTACATTGCTAAATGTTTACACGCTTTATAAAGTATATTTAAAAACTTCTTACAACGTAAGGAATTTATTATGAGGAATACTTGAATAAGTAATGCGTACGGCACCTATAAAAGAGTTATCACGCGTACATTCATTCATCTACGTTTGATTTACTATGTTTAAGTTCAGTTTAAGTAAAGCCATAAACATCATCGAGTTAAGTTCATTTTTCACTCCCAACAATACAATCCATTCAACAAGATGCAGCATTAAGTAATGAAAAACACACACACACACACATCGTTATACAGAAACATGGCCACAAAAGTTGAAAAGAACTATGTATTCTACGTACGAATATGAAGTAGCAAAATCTAAGTAGAAGATATTGTGATTTTATGCTGAATTTGAGGTTATAATAAATAACGATACCAGAGTAATCTTTACTATAAGGAGTTATTTTTTTTTTTACAGGGTAAGGAGTTATTTTTTCGTTTTACAGGGTGTTCATAAAGCGAGTGAATATGGTGAAGTGTACATATTCACTCGTGTGACTTTATGAACATCCTCTATGTACCTGGTTCGGGATTACGATATGTTATCGATCTGATATTCTATCGACAAGTATACTGTGGATTAGGTTTGGTTAGCATAGGTTAAATTAGATTTCTTAGTGTCGATGTTATGGTCTTGTCGGTTCGATGGGTATAGTAGTAGGTCCACCTGATTTACACGAGACGTTTTACTTAATTTTAATAACAATTGAAAGATAAGTAAATTATCTTTCTTAAAAAAATTTAGTTAATCCTTTAACGCTAGAATTTTTGGTAGGTTAAGTTATGAATGAGTGTACAGTATTTGAAACTACTAATTTGAGATCACCTGAAAGTCAGGGCCCCCAGTCTTCTCTAGTTAGCCTTATAAGGCTAACTAACGAAAATATCACGACCTAACCTAACCAATCGCTAGGTCAACTGTACGCCCTTGACGATTGGTTAGGTTAAGGTCGTGATATTTTCGTTAGTTAGCCTTATAAAGCTAACTAAAGAAGGCTGGGGGCCCTGATCTTCATACGACCCCTAATTTGTAACAGTCGTCCATAAAGGGTTAACCAATCACCGACATCTTACAGACCGTGTCAGAAACACTGGAAACAACGTATTTTTCTGGTAGGCAAGGGCAATTGCATTATACTGTACCTGGCACGCAAAAATTGCTTTATTTTGTCCTTCATGATAATAAAAGATACTACAATGATCTCTCTTTCTTTTTGACAAGTTATTCCCTTATTTTATGTAACCTGGCATATATATGCGTAGATTTATTTAGTTCTGAAAAACACCGCGTTATCTTAAGAGTAAATTTAGACATCGTATCGCTACGAATATACGAACCGTTGATCAAAGTCACAATATATCAAGGAGTTTAATTATTATGAAAATGGAAAATGACAGTTTGATTAATTATATTTATCAGTTTCCATATTCCAAAACACTTTTGGAATATTAATTTTCCACGTACTTCTTTTTTTTTATATATTAACTAAATGTATTCATGAAATTGTAACATTATTACCTACAAAATTAAATCAAAATCCATATATATATATATATACATACACACACACACGAGTACATAGCTAAGAGTTACATTCACTTTTATTTGGTGGTCTTTGTAGCATTTTTCTTCAACACACAAAAAAGCTACTACTTTGTTGTAGATTTTTTGGGGGGTTCAATTTTGGTTAGGTTAGGTTAATCTAACATAAATAAAAAAAAAATAAAAAATGGGTGCGTAAAATTCCGAGGTAGCATGAAATAGTAATAATTTGATTTAGCGTTTTTTAATTAAAATCCTGAGGGCGACTGAAATTCGAAAAAATAATCGTTATATACAACCAAAGAGCGTATTCTCTAACCTTTTTAATGGAATCCGTACCTACCTTGATGCAAGCGTAAGTTATTAAAAAAATGATGACAAAAGATGTCACATGTAGGAGGCTAGGAGCTAATGTAACTTCAATGACCACCGACAAAAATATAGGAGGAATTTGCACTCATATATATATATATATATATATATATATATATATATATATATATATATATATATATATATATATATATATATATATATATATATTAAAACTACACTTTTTGTGAATTTTAAGAAAGTCTCTATATACATATATACAAGTACGGAAATTCCAAACTAAGTTAATAAAGAGCAACAACGAACGTCATGGAAGAATTTTCAGCTCAGGATGAAAAAAAAAAAAAGCAAAAAAAAAAAAATTCAATACAGAATATTCTTTGGACAGAAAAAGTAAATTTAAAATTGTGCTAAATGAAGCGTGCCCAAGATGCCAATAGACACACACTGGGCGCGACGTAGAGTAAGGAGAGGAGAATATGCTCATTTTTAGAGGCTTCCGCCGCTCTTTGCGTGTTTGGGAAGAGTGTGGCTCGGAAATGGGGTAATTTTATAGGTGTCAGACTGAATAAAGAATCCAATCGAAATTTTTGAAAGATATAAAACAGATTAGACAGTAATGAAATGAAGAAATAAACTTGCTTGCTTGCTTGCTTTAGATATTTTATAAACACTTGAGCGCATATATATACCTTACCTTATGAACCTGATGTTGTTTCGTGTGTTGGTCTCTCTTCACACGGAGGTCAAGCTGGTGGCCCCGCCTCTAGGTCTGGCCTGGTGGAGGAGCGAGTTACTTTCTTGCGCTCTCCACCGTACATAGCCAGGCACGCCCGGCTCATCTGGTACTGTCCTGAGCCAGGCATCCAGTCTTTTCTTGAAGACTTCAACTTTGACCCCCGTTACGTTTCTGAGGTCCTTAGGAAGCTGGTTGAAAAGTCTTGGCTCCCTGACAACCAAGCTATTTTCCTTCAGGGTTGAGGAGGTCCCTTGTCGTACTTTTAATTTGGGAACACTACACATTCTGCCTTTCCTATTTTCCAGTGTTGTTTGAATGGTAATTGGGTTTAGTTTTAGGTTTGGTACCAGTTTTTCGATCATTTTCCATATGTAGATTATGATGTACCTCTCTCTTCTTCTTTCCAGTGAGTACAGATTTAGTTTACGTAGTCTTTCTATATATATATATATTTTCTTAATTAAAGTTTTACACACACACACGAGTAATATAGGTAAGATGGAAACTGCTCGTGCTTGAGAAGGGTTATTTAAAATCACATACAAAAACATTAGCGTCCATGTTCGGAAATTGATTGTAACATTTATATGCCATGAAGGAATAGTCAGAACACACGACAAGGCGATATATGATGATATATAACTTTCCTACATCGCATATACACACGCACGCGCGAACAGAATAAAAATAAATAAAATAATAATATATAGATAGGCGCAAAAATACTCATTTTTCTATATTTGCAGCCATTTATAGAAAGCATTACTCGCTGCATTTCCCATGCATAGCGTAATATGTAGGATATTTATGAGAAATGCTTATTTTATATTGGAAAAGAAGGAATCCTATCTTTTAAGGATTAGTTGCTGGTACCATTCGAATACAGGAATACCGGAATTACTTTGCAATGATATTAGTATATGTTTCATTTTGATCGACCATAATAAAAAATTCATACATACATACATACACACACACACACACACACATATATATATATATATATATATATATATATATATATATATATATATATATATATATATATATATTATATAAGGGCTGTGCGGGTCTATCACTTTCGGGTCGGGTCCGGGTTATTTTTCTAATTTACTTTCGGGTCCGGGTCGGACCCGAAAGTTCACTTTCAGGTCCTGTCGGGTCTTTCAGTATATGACCAGGGTCTGGGTCGGGTGCATTATTAAAAATGTAATAATTATAATCTGGTATAGGATAGGTATAGTAAAACATTATATGGCTATACGGTAGTAGCCTAACCATATATATTAATTAATCCGATTTTGGAAATGTTTGAAAGTAGGTGTATTAATTGTATTAATATTTAATAGTAACTAGGTATAGTTATACACGCATTGCTAAGGGCAAAGTATGATGTATGATTGCTCTTCAGCCCCCTTATTCTAAATTTTAATTAATTTTGTGAAAACAAATTCTATATTTTTTTGAGTGAACTCAAATGGAAATTATCATCATCTTGCATTAAAATTAAATACTTTGTTTATCTTAAAAAACAAAAATAAAACAGATAATATGAAATAATTAAAGTCATTTGGAAGTAATCTTGTCTTTATATTTTGAGGGCAACATATTCTGTGAACTCCTTTTTAAAACAGATATTGATATAGCGGCATAGCCTATACTTATTTCTCCTAGACTCTAGATCAGTGGTTCTTAACCTTTTTACTACCATGCCCCCTCTAGGAATTGGTCCTTCCCTCCACGCCCCCCTTCAATCAAAATAACATTCTCAATAACTTCTCAATATTAGCCCATGCTCTCGTTAAGAGAATAACAAATACAATTAGAGAAATTCCTGTTTCTAGGGGGGCGCGCCCCCCTGGTTAAGAACCACTGCTCTAGATTGAAAGTTGTGGCAAGACATGAGAGATATTTCTGAATTTTTAACTGATTTTTTTATTTTGAATATAGACGATATATATATATATATATCTATATATCTATAATATATACGCTTCTTAACTGAAATATTTTTATTAGGACTATTCTACACTATTTTATTTGAGAAGACTTTATTCCCGAACACCGTTCGATCGCAAACACAATACTGCGTCCAATTAATGATTGCGAAAGAGAATTTCTTTTCGGGTTCAAAATGAAGCTTTGAGCGGAGAACAATCTTTCAACGCTAACTTGTGTGCAGGGAGTAGACAATGCTACCAAGGCTGCCTCTTTTAATTCTCCTCCCATTTCCATCCACCATTTCATGGGATCTTGATGGATCAGTTTCCCAGCTGAATATCTCTTTTTCGCGAGGCGAGAACATTTTTCAAACTGTATCACACCTGCATCAAACTTCGCACTCAGTGACACAGTTTGAATTCGTCCTTCCTTCTGGAGAAGTCTTTCCTTTTGTCGCATTTCTTTTTCAACTCAACTCATAAACAAATATATTAGGATTAGGCTATTCTTCCGTCACCGTTAACTCTCCACTTCCAGTGAGTCATTTGGAGGGTGGAATGATAATTCAATACATTGTTGCCAAATCTAAAGGCGCACATAAATTTTGTAAACTAAAAACCGGGTCCGGGTCTTATCTCACTTTCGGGTTAAACCCGGGTCTGGGTCCGACCTGCCAGCCATGATATATATATATATATATATATATAGTGGTGGACCGGATATCCGCATCCGCACTTCTGACTGCGGATGTTATGCGGATATTACTTCTAATAAATTATAAGCTAATTTAATTGTAAATTGCATAAAGTAGCTTATAAGCCCAGTCATGCACATTTCATGTAAAGTATCAATTATTAATGAACAAACAAATATATAAACCTGAAAATATAAATAGCTGGTAACACAGAAAATTGAATGAAACTTGTTTCATTGAATTTTCTGTGGCTGAAACTCTTGAGAAAGTTTTTTATCATAATGAAAACATTAATATTAATTTTAATTCTTACGCATTGCCTGCCATAATAATAGTTATATCACGAAATTTTAAAAATTATGTCATATATTCATAATTCTATATTATATTGATAGGTTAACTAAATATCCGCATCCGCGGATATTGAAATTAAAGATCCGCATCCGCAGGTGTTGAAAAACTGACATCCGGTCCACCACTAATATATATACATCGTTAACCTCGTTGCTGTTCTGTGCGTTGGTCTCGTCACACGAAGGTCAATCTGATGGCCCCGCCTCTAGGCCTGGCTTGGTGGAGGAGCGAGTTGCTTTCTTGCGCTCTCCACCGTACATAGCCAGGTACATCAGGCTCATCTGGTGCCGTCCTGAGCCAGGAATCTAGTCTTCTCTTGAAGACTTCAACTTTGACCCCTGTAACGTTTCTGAGGTCCTTAGGAAGCTGGTTAAAAAGTCTTGGCCCTGACAACCAAGCTATTTTCCTTCAGTGTTGAGGAGGTCCCTTCTCGGGCCTTTAATTTGGGAACACTACATATCCTGCCTTTCCTATTTTCCAGTGTTGTTTGGATGGTAATTGTGTTTAGTTTGAGGTTTGGTACCAGTTTTTCGATCATTTTCCGTATGTAGATTATGATGTACCTCTCCTTCTTCTTTCCAGGGAGTACAGATTTAGTTTACGTAGTCTTTCTCAGTAAAGTTCAGTTCTTTGCAGCGAAATGTCTCCGAGTTTCTTCGTTTATTAGTTTCTTTATTTTTATATGGGACGTCAAAACTGAGCAGTATTCAAGTTTTGGTATAATCAGTGTGTTTAGCAGGGGAATCATTGTTGTCCCGTCCCTTCTTTTGAACGTTCTTAGTACCTGTCCCGCTACTCTTTTTGCTTTATTTATCACTATCTGATTTTGTTTCGAATTTCGCATCATCGGTCATTATTATCCACAGATCGATCGCTTTCGTGCTTCTCTGAATTTCCTGTCTATCTGGAGCATAATATGCAGTCTGTTTAAGTTCCTCTTTTCTACCATATCTCAAGAGCTGGAATTTCTCGGTGTTAAATGTCATGTTGTTGTCTTCTGACCATGTGCATATTTTGTTCGTGTCCCTCTGCAAGGCCTCCACTTCATTTACATCGCTGATTTTCATTTTCAAGTTTCATTTGAAAAACCTTGTGTGTGTGTGTGTGTGTGTGTGTGTGTGTGTGTGTGTTGTGTGTAAGGCTTTCCAAATGAAACGTACAGTAAATTACGTTTTGAGAGATTTATCACAATACCTGTATGATTTAGCTCATTATATAATCAATCACAATACTATAATGACACAGCAACAAAGGAAGATGCGATTGAATGAAGTCAGTTGTTTAAAGTGCTTTCCTTTCGCCTCCAAGCAGAGCTAAACACGTTGGATTATGTTGTGAAACACGACCTATACTTCATCCGACTGTATGATGTTATGGATGACACGAAAAATACTTCATCCGACTGTATGAAATTATGGATGATGGGAGAAATCTTTGCTTTTAATTCGTCCAGAGGGCGTGCATTGTTCACATATACGACGTTTTTAAGTTCGACTAAACTCCATCATAACCTTGAAAAACCTTTTTGCCGAAAATATATGCGTACACGCAATATATGCGTACACGCATTATATAAAGATGACGCACGTTCTAGCATTGTATCGCCGAATTTTGCCATTTGTTCTCGAGAACAATCATCGTGGTGTCTATATACAGTACTTTTGTCAACCCTTTGTACAGTATATATAAAGGAAATGCTTATGAATTTGACCACTCATTGGATTATGATAATGCAAATCATTGTTGCTTCCAGTCGTGATGAACCACGCACGAAAGACGACTCGGTACAATGACCTTCTATGACTAAAGACTTAGCTTTCCCTAGTAAGGCCTTGTATGGTCTATTGGTGGCGGAATCGTCTTTTCCCACTTTCGTAGAAATTAGGAAAAGTTATTGCTTGACGTGTGAAATGGTGAAAGGACGGTTTTAATATATGATATTTATTAGTTATTAAGTAATGAAATATTAAAAATGTATTGGTATATGCGGAATAAAAGCCCAATATATTACCTTTCTGAGAAGAAACGCCAATAATAAAATATACAACCGTTATAAAATAACGGGCAAATAAAAATAGGGACATTTTTTGGGGACACACACACACACACACACACACACACACATATATATATATATATATTATATATATATATATATATATATATATAATACTTGACTTTAGGATGATGGTGCTTTTCTGTTAAATAAATACAAAGAGACCCAGCCCTTACCCACCTCTTACCTTCCCATGCATCGATTCATTCCCTTTTAAGTCCCCTCAGAAGGCACTCTATATCTGCGTTCGAGGAAAACGTCCGAGTTGATCCTTGAGTTCCTATTTTAGGACACTTTAAACCCGATTTTCTCAAAGATAAAATCTGGCTTAAATCACGATTCTAATAGTAATTTGAGAGCTTTAAGAACACTGTGTGTGTGTGTGTGTGTGTGTGTGAGTGGTGTGTGTGTTACATTCATTTCCATGATGACATATTCCCTTATTTTTAGTAATACAGTTAATACGAAAAAGTCATATCGAATACGATCTGATTCATCCCAAATTCAATTTTCACTTCATGAATGGTTATTTGATTAAAAGCCAAAAAAAAAAAAAAAAAAAAATATTTCTTTTTGAATTTTATATTAATTTTTTTTTTTTTTACATTCCATTTTCATTCTTTTACCTTTTTACTTTAATTTACTTTAATTTACTTTTTCTCGTATTTTTCTTCTTCAATTATGCATATATTATTGTAGTTAGCCCATACAACTCCTTCCAAAAGTACCCATAAGACTCGGTCCAGACTTGCCGTAAAATAAATGTCCTCTATTTAAGAAGTTGTGATTTCGCTCGCATTTCATTTATTTCAGGGCGTTGAAATTTATAAAAAATAATATTACATGGAAGTTTATTTCATTTAAAAAAAAAAAAATAAAAAAATAAAAATTATATATATATATTATATATATATATATATATATATATATATATATATATATTAGATATCGTAAGAGGAAATCAAATTATAAAGGATGAGGGTTCGTGTTTTGAAAAATGAAGTTTTCCAAGAATGAAAAGTAAGATATGATCGGGTGCTTTCTGTTCTCTGATGGAAGAGTTACGAACTACATCGCGTATGAGTATCAACAACTTTAAGGCTACTTTGTAATATCGGAAATAATACCAACTTTACATTTTACATTTACTATACATACTACACTTTACTATACATTTTAACGTAAAAGTGTTGGATGTATTTTATTTTGACTAATCACAACGTCGATACCTCGTTTCTGCTGAAGATCGGCGGCCTGGATATGCATGCTCCTTCGAGGTTTCGTGCCAACATTTTTCGATGCATTTTGGAAACTACTGCAATGTGTTGAAATGGGGTTTGGCAGCCTGAATGAAAATTTTCATGAAACGTGTTCCGCTCGGAATTGCCTATTTTCGCTGTGAAGTTCATTTGTATTTCTTCTAACTGACTCTATACACACACACACACACACACACACACTCGTGTGTGTGTGTGTGTGTGTGGTGTGTGTGTGTGTATATACAGGGTGGGCCGAAAGTCTGGATCCATAGGAAAATATTTATTTAATACATAAATTACAACAAATGGTAAATACTTAAAATGAATATCAACTTTAACTCGTACATGCGTATCCGTGATACTGTACTCCAGTATAAATACTCAAATACTTTTTTTATTTCAGCCCAGAAATGGCTTCGAATCTAACAGAAGAAGACCGGGTAGAACTTGTGCTCATGTACGCAAGACAGGGCGCTACACACAGAGAAATTGCTACCGAATTCAATAGAAATCATCCTGATAAACATCCAGTAACACATGCGACTGTTGGCAAGTTGTTTAAACGTTTCAAAGAAACAGGAAGTGTACATGATCGACGGCGTTCTGGTCGTCCAAAAACTGCAACTGATGAAAATACCTCTGCAATGGTATGTGAAACTTTAACGAATAGTCCAGTAAAGTCAACAAGATTACACTGGTCAACAAAGATTTTTCATCAGAGTAAAATGTGTGGTGGCTGGATAGCATTTTTCACGCTGATTCCAAAACTGCATTCAGATTTTTTCTAGCACGTATAGTTTTCAAGATGAAGGCATATATATAACTACACAGATTTAACCATTTTAAATAGGCAAAATACTAATATTTCAACATTTGATTGTGTTTATTTTATTGTGTTTTTTTAGTTTATTCATCTTATTTATTTCAATTATCTTAATTACACATCTTATGTATTTCAGGTGTGAGCTTTTACGTCTAGCAGCATTGTGATTCAGGCAACAACGCCGTGCTTTGTGTGTCAAAAGATCAGTCCACTCCAAGAACTTGTTGTGTCAAGTTGGTGTACATTTTTTTTGAATTTATAGTTTGCTCAGGTCAGTCAACATGCCTCGACAATGTAAGAATGACCCCGACAAGTTCTGTTTCGTATGCGGCCAGTTCACAACTAAAACACAGCGACGAAGTATTACAACCGACATTAAGAAAATATACAAGCTATACTTTGGTTGCCATCTAGGTCAGTGGTTCCCAACCGGTTTTGGCTTATGGCCCCCTTAGGAACCTTATTTTTTCCTGTGGCCCCCATAAGCATTATTTTCAGTAGGTAATATGCAGATTAACTCTATTTTACAAAAACAAATATATATAAAGGATATTAAAACAACTATTTGTATTCAGGTACAAT
Organism: Bathynomus jamesi; assembly: GCA_023014485.1. Lineage (NCBI taxonomy): Eukaryota > Metazoa > Arthropoda > Malacostraca > Isopoda > Cirolanidae > Bathynomus > Bathynomus jamesi. Next base: position 157,673 of record JAJOZX010005503.1, on the reverse strand, counting down.
ATTATTTGTCACATAGGACTATAAACATACAAAAACTAAACAGTGGCTAACAAAAATTTGCAGTTATTTACTTATATTATGTATTAATTATAAAAAAATATAATCAAAAGAAATACTGTACTTATAGCAATCTATTATAAATTAAAAAAACTAGTAAAATTACTACAACTTCGCAATATTAGCGTAAACAAATAAGAGCTACTTACACACTACAGCGACGATCCACGTGGTAAACAGACTGTAAGGATTTCAACCTGAAGTATTTTTATCAAGTCAACAACGCTGCCAGGCGGATAACGATCAAGCGCACAATGGAGTGCGCCGCACAATAAGCTTGTAAGATGCAAAATATTTGTTTACAGATAAATTCAAATTCTATTATAAAATATCTAAAAAAAAGGAAAATATATGTATTAATAATTTTTTAAAATGTAATTCAACTCATAAATTAAAATTATCTATTGGCCTAACTATAATTTAGGCTTCAATAGGTTGAGTCCTGTGGCCCCCTTCATGGAGTCTGTGGCCCCTCTAAATCTTAACATTTTCCTGTGCCCCCCTTCAAATGTGCCATGGCCCCCGGTTGGGAAACACTGATCTAGGTGACCAAGATAAACCATGGGCGCCACATCAAATCTGTTCTGGCTGTTCAAATGGATTACGTGATTGGCTTAACAAAAAGAAAGCTTCAATGCCATTTGCCATACCCATGATATGGAGGGAGCCGAGAGATCATCATGAAGACTGTTATTTTTGTAGTGTGAACTTAATGGGGTTTTCTGCCAAGAACAAACACCAGATTGTATATCCAAACTTGGATTCAGCACGTAGACCAGTAAAACATGATGAAACATTGCCCATTCCAATTCTCCCAAGTGATAGGCTAGATTCTATCATAGATGACATGGAAAGTGATGAAGGTGCAACTGGCGTTTCCGGACCATCTACAGAACCAGAGTACACTTTTGAAGGTAGACATTTAGAGCCTAAAAAGTTAACCCAAGGACAGATGAACGATCTTGTTAGAGACTTATCGCTGTCTAAAGAGAAATCAGAGCTTCTCGCCTCAAGACTAAAGGAGAACAATTTACTTGAGAACAATGTTCGTATTATTTACTACCGAAAGCGGAATTTTGAATTAACAGCATTCTTTTCAGTAGACGGTCCTCTCTGTTATTGCCATGACATCAATGGACTATTTACAGCCATATCTCAGACGTATGTGGCATCTGAGTGGCGCCTCTTTATTGATTCGTCGCAGAGAAGCCTGAAAGCAGTTCTTTTGCATAATGGTAATATAATGCCATCCATCCCCATTGCCCATTCCGTCCATCTAAAAGAGACATATGACAATATGGATATACTACTTAAGGCAATCAAATACGACAGTCATCAATGGAATGTTTGTGGAGATCTAAAAGTTATAGGAATGCTTATGGTATGCAGTCAGGATTCACAAAATTTTGTTGTTTCCTTTGCCTGTGGGACAGTCGCGCCACTATAGAACATTACACGAAAAGTGACTGGCCACTTAGGTATACATATGTCCCAGGGATAAGCAATGTCCAGTCTGTCCCTTTAGTGGATCCCCAAAAGATCTATCTGCCACCTCTTCACATTAAACTTGGTTTAATGAAGAATTTTGTTAAAGCAATGGGTAAAGTCAATTCTGAAGGGTTCCAATACCTTTCAAGGAAATTTCCGAAGGTTACTGCAGCAAAATTGAAGGAAGGAATTTTTGTTGGGCCACAAATAAGGGAGGTTTTGAATGACACTGAATTTGAAAAAGTCCTAAGTCCGCTGGAATTGAAGGCTTGGCTGGCGTTCAAATGGATATGTGAAAACTTTCTTGGAAGCAACAAGTCACCTGCGTATAAGGATGGAGTCAAGAACCTCCTTGATGCCTTCAAAGAAATGGAGTGTCGAATGTCGTTAAAAATTCACTTCCTGCATTCCCACTTAGATTTCTTTCCTGAAAACCTTGGTGCAGTGAGTGACGAGCAAGGAGAGCGCTTCCATCAAGATATTCAGATGATGGAGAAGCGCTACCAAGGATATTGGAATGAAAGCATGATGGCGGACCATTGTTGGATGCTGTATCGTGACAATCCAGGCCAAATTTACAAAAGGAAATCACACTCACAGCGCTTTTAATAAAATAATGTATATATTCTTTATTTATAAGTACATTGAATAAGGTATATGATGTATTTGTTGTTTAGCATTCCTAAGTGTGATCAACACATCCATAAATTTTCTTATAGCAATATCAAAAACTTAAAAATATCAAAACCAGTGTATCTATATAACTATACGTGCTAGAAAAAAACATAAAACCAGATTCGGAATCAGCATGAAAAATGCATTAAGAAAAGTGTGATCATGTTTGTGATGAGAAAAAAAGTTTCATTTTGTTGGCCAGTGTTATCAAATGAAACACGCATCTCGAGAACGTCAATTCGAAGAATTATTAAAAATCATAAATTCCATCCCTAAGTGTCTCGATGTCAGAGGCCGCCAATTTGAGCATTTGTTATAATTTGTTGTTTATACTGGAGTACGAACCACTGTACAGTATCACGGATACGCATGTACGAGTTAAAGTTGATATTCATTTTAAGTATTTACCATTTGTTGTAATTTATGTATTAAAATAAATATTTTCCTATGGATCCAGACTTTCGGCCCACCCTGTATATATATAAAATGAGGACGTGGGAACTGAACCAATATCCATTTTTATTATTGTTAAAGCAAGGGTCACCTCACCAATTTATGTTCTCTGCAGTCCGCAGAGAACTCTACCAAGGTCCGCTAACCACGTTACCTCGCAGACATGGGGTCATTACAAAGTTTATCATCATTATTACCAGAAATTTATCATCATTATTACCAGAAATTTATCATCATTATTACCAGAAATTTTTCATCATCATTATCATTACAGCATTTTTGTTTCATTATCATTACATTATCATTACAAGCCCTTCATTATCATTGTAATGATCATTACAATACTGAATATACTGAATAAGCGCTCCACCAGTGCACTGGAGGCAGGGATGCAAAGATACTTGGCCGCAAGAACAGATACGTCAGGATACAGATGTGCATTGTCTCTCCACCATGTCAGGGGATTGCAGTCCTCATCAATGCAGGGCTGGTCAAGGTAGCTGTCCACCTGGCTGACAATAGGGTTCTGAGAAGCTGTAGAGGGAGCTGGAGCAGCCATAAAATTGAACAACTTGCACCGCTTTGGTGCTGGCTGGGACTGGAAGGAATCAGAAGCCACACACACATATATATATATATATATATATATATAATGAAAATGTAATGATGTGTAATGATTCATTACAGACCTTTCATTACCATTATTGCCTCGAAATTTCTTTCATTACAAGAGATTTGTAATTAATTATAATTAATTACCATTACAATGATGATGACCCCATGTCTGCTTCCTCGACCCCCAAACCGAGTGTTTTTGTAATGCCGACATTATTTTACCGAAAATAACTTAAAATCACCATTTTTAATCCCGAGAATGAAAACTGAAATTAAACTTTACAAAATTAATAGAAAAAGTTTGATTTTGATTCTTTCGAAATGTGTTAAGGTTTTTCAGCAAAGGAATCATTGGTATTTTGTTTTCCTCTCTCTCTCTCTCTCCTCTCTCTCTCTTTCTTGTTTTCAAAGTTTTTGTAGTATCTGTCCTGTTATTTATTTTTGTTTCGCTTATTATCCTATTACGCGTCTCAAATTTCGGATCATCTGTCATAATCACTCCTAAATCTTTTGTTTTTGAGTTTCTTTCGATCTTCTTGTCCATATTTTTTAGTTTCTCATTTTGTCCACATCTAAAGAGTTAAAATTTTCGTTGTTAAATTTCATATTGTCATCTGATCATCTCTACATTCTACTTGCGTCATCTTCTAAAAGCCTATCACTTGGATTCTTAATTTTTCTGCTAATTTTTTACTTTTTATCGTCTGCAAAGTTACTTCATTACCGGTTAGTAATTATCAATAACAGAGGAACCAGTAGTTCCTTGTGGAACTCCGGACATCGGATTCTGATACTGATCTTCCTTTACTGTAATTCACTTTAAATCCTGTCCACTCCATCTACTTTACAAAGTTCGCTTCTAAACGGAAAGGAACCTTTGAAATTTATGAAAAAAAAAAATTAAAAAAATACAGTTTTAGGAATTAAAAAACAACAACTTTCAAGGTATTTTCGATATACAAAAACCTACTACAGTAAATGTAATATTAAGTATTCTATATTCAGAGTACATTTAAGCTCAATTATGCTCTCATTTTTTAAAAGTAGACACAACGGACGGGATTTAGTGTTGCTGAAGTTCTCAAGAAAGTTATACATGTGCGTATGTATTTTCCAGCTTTTCCTGTTATGTTCATATATTTCACTTTATACTTTATCAAAAGCCTTGGAAAAATCTGTAGATATTACAATGTAGGTGCCAATATTTCGAGTGTGTCAATAATAGTTATTGTATTCTGTTAGTTGCGAGAGGCACGATCTTCCTACAATTCTAGTCTACGTTTATTCTTCTCGAATCTGTCATTTGTCATTTGACCCCAAAAATTTTATATATTTTTCTCCTCCTAAACTACGCTTTCAAATATTTTGGGAAGATGTGAAGAAAGTGATCCGTCTTCTTTTACTTCAGAAACAATGCCAGCTCCCTTCAAGATATCAGTATTGTCTATTGTCCAAATACGTCACTATCGCACGTATCAAAGGCGTAACTACTTCATTCTTATATAATTTTATTAGTGTAACGTTCAATTTGTTCTGCCCTGCCACTAACTTTGCAATATTACTCGGCCTCAAATCAAAGTTTGTAATATTCTCTTTTTCTAATTCTTCTTCAAAGAGAGAGTTCTTGTCACATATTACTATCTCCGCCCGCGCGAAGAGAGGGACATTGTTTTCGCTCGCTTGCTCGCTCGTTCGCACGCGCCTGTGTATTTGCACAAGCTAACTCTCCAAAAGGTGCGTGCAACTGTTTGAGAGTTCTGCGGGCAGAGAAGTTTGTGTATCTTGTTGCATTTCCAGTTTTATTCATAAAATTTTAGAGATGTCTCTCGGATGTTCAGTGGGTGTATCATAAATAGTTTTCGTTTTCAATATATATTTTTGGCACCTCCTTTTAACGTTTTTCTTTTAGAACGTTTGACTCGTAACTACTGTTCTCTTGTGGAACCAATATTCGTTTCTCTCTTTCTGTTCCTCCTCTTCGTTTTACAGTTGCATATTTCTCTAGAATTTGTCTCATTTTCTCTTCCAAGAAGTACAGAATCTATTCCATTATAACGACTGGTTACAAAAGTCAGCAAACACTATAGGCCATACCTATACGGCTCATCTACCCTAAATTTTTGTTATATATATATATTAACAGAGCACTGTCACTGTCAGTAGTGATAAACTACGTACTGAAGCCTTGTCAGTTTGTTAACTATGAACGTATTTGGCAGTAGTGATACCGTACTGCAAATTGCTCGTATCACTAAGGTGCTTTGTGTAAAACAGGGAAACCTTTCTTCAAATTAAACTTAATTTATATTAATAAATGCGCCTTAAGCGTTGTTTATACATGAGGCGTCGCGAGTACGAGGGGCGAACTCGCCACATTTGGCGATTTTTGCGATTGTTCGAACACACGGATGAATAGTTCAACCCCGCCCCCCATCCACAGACAACTTGGTTATAGCCAAATAGCTCCCTCGACGCTCAAAATATAATTCAATGCGTGTATTTACGCTATGTGTCAGCGTACACAATAGTCACAAGTTTAAACGAGCGTATCTCAAAACTGGTTTGGCGAGTTCGCCTCTCGTACTCACGACGCCTCAATATATACTAACAGGCAGACATGGGGGTAATAGTAACAGTAATAGACTATTACAGGATTTTTCAAGAAATAGTAATATCATAATTTTTTTGCTGTAATAGTAATAGAAGGCAAATTAATAGATAATAGTCTATTACTTTTCTATTACAGTGGCAATGGACATATTGCGTGAACCAAAGAACTAAAAAAATGAACTAAATCTACTCAAAACTAAAATAAACAAATAAACATGAAAGTGAAATTGTGAACTAATATTGTGGCAAATTTTTCCTTCAATAAAGTAAAATTTATCAAGAAATTGTAATGATTTGGTTGAAACATATATTTGTTGACACTGCTTCTAATTGCATTTAAACAGACAAAAAGATCCTTTTCAAACGATTGAAGTATCCCAGATACAAAAGTAATAGTAACAGATAACCAAGTAATAGTAATAGGTGAAAAATAAAGTAATATTAATGGAAGAAATCAAAAGTAACAGTAATAGTAATAGAAACCCAGTAATAGACCCCATGTCTGCTAACAGGAGTTTCAATTTACATACAGTTAAATATATAATCAAGTTTTCTGAAGGATTATAATGTCATTTACAATAATCCCATATTGTAATAAGGTAGGAATATAATTTTTGGGTATGACTTACATATTATGTAATTTAACTACACACACACACACACAAAAAAAAGATATATATATATATAAAAAAAAATAATATATATATATAATATACTTGCTTACTTATGGAAGTTTCCGAACAACGGTCAGGATCGACATATAATGACGTCATATCTGGACAAGCTCTCGGAGATTAATTGAATCTAACTATTTTTTAAAAAGTTTTAGCAAATTTTTATTTACGAATGGCAATTAGCAAAAATTTTCTTCATTATAATTTAATTTCAAAATTATAAAGGAAATTGTTGAATATACTTGGCCCCTCCTTCCATCATAAAAAAAAAAATATAATATATATATATAATTATATATACTGTATATATATGAAAATTATTTCACGAAAAGTAACATACGAATAATATTGATGATGAAAATAACCAAGAAGTAAATATGAACGCGGAGCTGACGTTGGACTGCTGGTAAATTATATTTTAATTTCAAAGTCTCGTAATTGACGCTCCAATGTATGTATGTATAATGATAAGCGTTATCTACTACCACAGTGGTTTCACTTGCACTTGCCACAATGTCACCACATGTTTGAAATCGCTTCTCCGCGTGTGATGTTCTCTGATGCGATACTGGACAATTTTTCAATCATTCTCGTAGGCTTTCCTCAACTAAAAACCAAATTCATTTCGTCCGATTGTGAAAAGTTAAAAAGAAGTACCTCAAAAGGCCTTGCGGCCCATACCGAGGAGGTACCAATGGCAACGGGTGCCAGGGAAAATTTTGTAAAAGTTTATGTTTCTTTCAACTATCCTAGCAGTAGTAGTAAAAACTGGATAGAAAAGTAGAAGGCTCTCTCCCACCCTCCGCTCCCTCCCTGCCTGCCAGAGGCAGGTACGGAAAAAGGTTGAAGAAAATACCTTGACCCTGGAAAAGTAGCCAAGGAAATTTTACAGGAAAGTGGAGAATATATAAATAGCTCTATATTTAGCTTGCTCACAGAGACACCGAGCAAGCGAACTCCTGCAGAGTTTTCTGAGGTTTTAATCTTAAACTATGAGTGTGTTCAGTACTTTGTCTAGCCTATTTTTAAACAGATTTACACTTTGACTGGAAACAACCTCTGAGGGAAGTTGTTCCAGATATTAACTATTTTATAGGAAAAGAAATTTCCGCAGACTGAGGTCCTAAATGTCTTTACACACTCAAATAGTGTGCAAGATTTCGTCTAACCTTTTCTTGAACTGATCCACAGAGGAACTGTTCACAACTTCGAAGGTAACCTGTTCCATGTGTCACAGATCTTATACGTAAAGTAATTCCCACACACACTAGTCCTAAACCGTTTCAAATCCAACTTCCAACCATTGTTGCGAGTTGGGTTATCATTTAAACTAAACATACTTCTAAAATCGACATCGTTGAACCCTCGTAAGAGCTTGAAAACCTCAATCAGTTGACGCGCAGCCTCCGAGTTCAAGCGAAAACAAGTTCAGGGCGCGTAACCGTCGATTGTAGCCCATATGCCTAACGGAAGGGATTAACTTTGTGGCCCTCGCTGCACTCGCTCCAGCCTCTCAATATCTTTCCTGAGGGTGGGCGACCAGAACTGCACAGCATACTCCAGGTACGGCCGAACAAGGGAATTGTACAGTGAGAGCACAATCTCCTTGTTCCGAAACTGAAATTGCCTCCTGATATAACCCAATAGTTTCTGGGCTTTCTTTTCCACCTCTACACACTGTTTCGTAAACTTAAGGTCGCTGCTAATTAGCACACCCAAGTCCTTTTCTAAATCAGTCACCTCGATATTACTGCCCAACATCGAGTAGTCCGACTTGGGATTGGCGTAGCCAATGTGCATCACTTTGCATTTACCCAAGTTAAACGGCATTTGCCATTTTTCGGACCACTCTCCTATCCTACCTAGGTCCGCACGCAGTTCCTCGATCGCTTCGGGAGAGAGAGAGAGAGAGAGAGAGAGAGAGAGAGAGAGAGAGAGAGAGAGAGAGAGAGAGATCCAAAACCTAAGTATAATAAAGTAATTCTCAAGAACGATCGCTGAAAACTCTTTGACATCCACTTTTCTGTTTTTATTTACTGACAACCTTTTGCTTAACTGTGTGTGACTTTTTACGTACGGGTCATATCATTCACATCTCGGCTGAAGTTAAAAAAAAGTTTTAATTAGTTTTCTTCTTACAGACGTGGAAGATGAACTTTCAAAAAAGAGCAATACAGAGTAAATTAATGTCTTGTATATATGAAACTTCTGATATACGATTGAATAACACTCCGGAACCAGGTTATTGACATTAACATTTGAGATTTAACTTTAGGCGTTCTGCAAGGTTCATTTCTTGCCCATTTTCTGGTTCGGGAATGTCCTAGAAAGTCTTAATGTAGTACTTTTCGTGCTCTTTACGGGAGAATGTTCATGTTTGTTGACAATTCCAAATCTGATATGTAAAATGCCCGTAGGGGTGTTTATACACCCCAAAACCCTATTTACTTTAAAAAAAAAAAAACATTTTTGCGTTTTAGACAAGCAATGTATTGTGCTGAAATCTGAGAACCATTTTTGCAAAAAGTGAACTAAATAAATAATGTGGCTTGATGTTGCTTGCTTTGTTTTACATTAAAATGATTAAAAACACATAAGAATAATTTGACTTGAATAAATTTGACTCCATGTTGGAACACTAAAAATGTTTTATTCAAAGTCAATATAATTTTAGGAGGGTTTAAAATACACCAAATTTATTTTCAACATTTCAGTGCATGAATGAATGTATATTTGTTTGTGTATACTTCATGCATCTCTCTCTCTCTCTCTCTCTCTCTCTCTCTCTCTCTCTCTCTCTCTCTCTCTCTCTCTCTCTCTCCTGTAAAATATCCGTGACTACTTTTCTAGTGTGAAGGTATTTTCTTCAACCTTTTTCCGTACTCGCCTCTGGCGGGAGAGAGAGAGAGAGAGAGAGAGGAGAGATACAAGGAAAAGAAGTACTTCAAAAGGCTTTGCGGCCCATACCGAGGAGGTACCAATGGCAACGGGTGCCAGGGAAAATTTTCTACACACTCGAATAGTGTACAAGATTTGGTCTAACCTTTTCTTGAAATGATCCACAGAGGAGCTGTTCACAACTTCTGAAGGTAAACTGTTCCACGTGTAACAGATCTTATACGTAAAGTAATTCCCACACACACTAGTCCTAAACCGTTTCAAATCCAACTTCCAACCATTGTTGCGAGTTATCATTTAAACTAAACATGCTCCTAAAATCGACATCGTTGAACCCGCGTAAGAGCTTGAAAACCTCGATGAGTTGACCTCGCAGCCTCCGAGTTTCCAGCGAAAACAAGTCCAGGGCGCGTAAGCGTCGATTGTAGCCCATATGCATAACGGAAGGGATTAACTTTGTGGCCCTCGCCTACACTCGCTCCAGCCTCTCAATATCTTTCCTGAGGGTGGGCGACCAGAACTGCACAGCATACTTCAGATGCAAAACCAGGGAATTGTACAGAGAGAGCACAATCTCCATGTTCCGAAACTGAAATTGCCTCCTGATATAACCCAACAGCTTCTGGGCTTTTTCCACCTTTACGCACTGTTTCGTAAACTTAAGGTCGCTGCTAATTAGCACACCCAAGTCCTTTTCCAAATCAGTCTCCTCGATATTACTACCCAACATCGAGTAGTCCGACTTGGGATTGGCGTAGCCAATGTGCATCACCTTACATTTACCCAAGTTAAACGGCATTTGCCATTTTTCGGATCACTCTCCTATCCTACCTAGGTCCGCACGCAGTTGCTCGATCGCTTTGGGCGTCCCAACATTGGCCCCAAGCTTGGTGTCATCAGCGAATTTGACGATCCGACTGATTATGCCACCGTCGATATCATTTACGTAAATGATAAACAACAGTGGCCCCAAAACGGAACCCTGAGGAACCCCACTAGTGACCGAGGCCCAATCCGAACTAACCCCTTTAATTACAACCCTCTGCCGCCTATTCCTCAGCCAGTTTTCAATCCACCTACCTACTTCCCCACCGATACCCAGCGCGCGCACTTTCGCCATTAGCCGGCGGTGAAGTACCTTATCAAAGGCTTTCTGAAAGTCGAGATAAAGTATATCAATCACCCTACTCTTATCATACTCACTCAACATGACGTGGAAAAACTCGAGCAAGTTGGTGAGACACGACCTATGCCGTCTAAACCCGTGTTGGGCGTCCCCAAGCAGCTTGTTGGAATCCAAATGGTCAATGATCCTATCCGCTATTATCCCCTCTAATAATTTACCTACAACTGAAGAGAGATTAATGGGACGATAGTTCCCTGGACTTTCGTGATCCCCTTTCTTAAAGATAGGGGTCACGTTGGCTTCCCTCCAGTCACCAGGCACCTGGCCCATCTCCAACGATTTGTTGAAAACTGTAGCCAGGTGGGGAGCCACCTGGTCGCGCACCTCCCGCAACACTGGGGAGAAACTGGTCTGGCCCAGGAGCCTTAAACGCGCTCAGCTTGTCTATTCTATCGGCAACGACTGTCGCGGTACATCGAACACTATCCAGGCCAGCACCTTCGTGCCTGACGCGGGTGTCCTCCCTGGTGAACACTCCCGCAAAGTACTCATTAAGCACATTAGCGATGTCCGCGTCGGAGGTCCGCAGAACGCCGCTTCGGTCCTTTCTACTATTAACATAACTGAAGAACTCCTTAGGGTTCCCCTTGCAGAGGCTTGCCACCCGTAGTTCTTCGTTACGTTTCGCTAGCCTAACCTTCGCCTTCACTTCCTCACACAGGCGGACATACGCTTCAGTGTTCTCATGGGAACGATTGGCCTTCGCCCTCCTATATGCTACTTTCCTATTTCGGATAGCCGAAGCGATGTCACGACTGAACCACTTAGGCTGTGTTGAAGCAGGGGTGACCGGTTTTAAGGGTATGGCAGTAGACTGCAGCACCATAAACTCGTCCCGGAATGCACTCCACACTCCCTCAACATCGCCGCCGACCTCTAGCCCCATCTCACCTACGCTATCCCGGAGGCTAACAAAGTCCGCCCGCCGGAGATCGAGCTTACTGCCTCTCGAGTTACTACGCTTCACCCGAGGGACGCACACACGGAACCTAATCAGACCGTGATCACTCCCGCCCAACGATTCGTCAACGGTGAGGCCAGTGACGAGGTTGTCTTCGGTCGTGAATACTAAGTCTAGAACGCTTTCGCCTCGTGTAGGCTCATTGACCCACTGAGTGAGGAAGTTCTCATCAGCAAAGTCAACTAGCCTCCTCCCTTCAGCATCAGCAGTCCTGTCTTCCCACTTTATGCCGCGACAGTTGAAGTCTCCTAAAACTACACACACCCTATCGCCTAGCAGGCTACGGAGTTTGGTGTACAGGGCTGTATCCTCCTCAAGGAGGAGATGCGGAGGTCTGTACACCAAGATTAACCTATAGTTCGTCCGTCCCACGAGAGAGAGAGAGAGAGAGAGAGAGAGAGAGAGAGAGAGAGGAGAGAGAGAGAGAGAATAAATAAATGATATACAAGTTCTAATGATACCTAACATCGGCTGACCCTTTATACTGAACTCTCAAAAGAAAATATAATGTTTGGTCATTTCACAAAAGGACTTTTTTAATTGAGTTTTAAATTTTGCGAAGTTATAATTATACTGATGGGAAATTTGAGCAAAGTTGCCAGAGGAAAATATCTTTAAATTGGCAGAAGAGTTAAAAAGTCCAAGAACGCCAACGTCGAGTCGAGTCTCTATTTTGAATTAAATTTCTTCAATTTAATTTTGTTCTTTGTCAAGTTGAAATATTCAAATTAGATTATAATTCATATTTGTGTATATCATTTATATTTAAATATTTTTATATACACAGAAATTGAATAAAACACACACACGCACACAGTATATGTTACGGTTTTTTGCGAAATCAGTTTCTTTGCAAATTCTCCGGTCAGTTTGCAAAGAAACCAAAATAGTAATTTTACAAAATGACCTTAAATTTGATCATTTTGCAGAAACACAAAAATCGGTCAATTTGCAAAATCACCAATAATCTTGTCGGTGTATTTGCAAAATCTCTTGTTCTAATACTGTAGAACCTTCTAGCTCCTAACCTAACCTAAACACAATGACACTGTTGGTTAGGTTACGTCATTTTGTAAAATTACTATTGTTTTGGTTTCTTTGCAAACTGACCGGAGAATTTACGAAAAGACCGATTTCGCAAAAAAAAACGTAACATATATATATATATATATATATATATATATATATATATATATATAATATATATCAAATTTGGGTATAACAATCACGGATATAAGAATAGGCCGCTTAAGAACCACTTCTATTATTCCCGATCCAGATTATAATTATCTCTAGTGTTAATTTCATTATAAGAATTATCCGGGTATAAGAATCATTTTGGCAATCACAAACGTGACTCATATATATATATATATATATATAATGCAAAAGAACCCCATCAAAATTCGAACTGAAACTCTTGAATAAAAGGCCCAGACGGTACGACTGGGGAGCTTGCACTTACAACACCTCTGGTCACGAAAGCGATACGCGTTCCCTCGGAGGCTAAAATATACAGGAGGTTGTGTAATGTGTAAGCTTTTACCTTGTCGTAGCAATGTGGTAGCGCCCGGTCCTTCTATTCAAGATCTCCCGGGTTCGACTCCTGTTGGGGGAATTTTGCATTATGCAAAAATCGTGCGAGATCACTCATGAAATCGCGCACACAACCTTAGTTAACCTTGGTTTTTGCTTTCGCCCGAATTGTTCACTCTGACGATGGTCAAGCTTGTCACTCCACCTCACTAAAGACCTACAATTTAACGTGGAATCGGAACCACGATCCACCAGCAGCCCAGCGTCTTAACCACTAGAAGGATGAACAGCTGGGTTTTGCTGCGCGCCGTCTGCCGTCACCGGGTCTCGATCCCGGGCCGATGGATTCGTAGTCAGCGACTCTAACCACGACACCACCGAGGCATATATATATATATATATATATATATATATATATATATATATATTATGGTTGTATGGGGGGAGCGGCACTTCGTAAGAAACATATACATTAATTATTATATTAATAATAATTAATACTAATTAATAATAATAAAAAAGTAAGTGCCAAAAATAAATGTAGAGCAAATTCAATAATAAAAAAGTATCAAAAAGAGAGTGCATTAACATTTGGGTCCATTGTTTCACCTTTGAAATCCGCAGCCAATCCAATAACTGCTGAACGACAAAGGCAATTAAAGAAATGAAATAACGAGTTCTAAGCATCGACCAAACTAATTTACGAACGACAAAGATACATTGAAAAACGTCGAGAGAGAGAGGGAGAGGGAGAGAGAGAGAGAGAGAGAGAGAGAGAGAGAGAGAGAGAGAGAGTGTTACGAGGACAAGAGGAAGCCACCCTTTCGGTTCACTCGAGGAGGAGGTTCCTGTTATCAAAATAGTGAATTTTTATTATTATTTTAGCAGCCGTAGAAAACTGGATAGAATAGCATAAGAATCTACCTCCACCCTCGGCTACTTCCCCGACAGAGGCGGGTACGGAAAAAGGTTGAAGAAAATATCTTGACCCTGGAAAAGTAGCCAAGGAAATTTTACAGGAAAGAGGAGAATATATAAACTAGCTCTACAATTACGTTATACACACGGAAATTGTACACTAGAACGTATGGTTGCATAAATTAACCTAGGTAATATATTTGAGCTGATCGGATTCAAGTACTTGGTATGAGAGAGAGAGAGAGAGAGAGAGAGAGAGAGAGAGAGAGAGAGAGAGAGAGAGAGAGAGAGAGAGTTACAAGGAAAAGAAGTACCTCAAAAGGCCTTGCGGCCCATACCGAGGAGGTACCAATGGCAACAGGTGCCAGGGAAAATTTTGTAAAAGTTTATTTTTCTTTCAATTATCCTAGCAGTAGTAGAAAACTGGATAGAAAAGTAGAAGGCTCTCTCCCCACCCTCCGCTCCCTCCCTGCCAGAGAGAGAGAGAGAGAGAGTCCAAAGAATAATTCTCGTAATGATATGATGGGAAGGTCTCATACATACATAACTATTGTTTTAAATTACTTTTCCCCGTATAAGTACCGCCTTTTCAGAGTTAACGTTCGTAGGTCGCTCCTACGAGTCGAATGCTAGCCCGGCCGCGTTTCATATACAGGGTGTAACAGAATTCGCGCACCATAACGTTAATTAGTATTTCACTTTCAGATATGGCTGGAAAAATGACAAAAGCACCATAAATTCAAATTTTACATTATACTTAATTATCAAAACAAGTTCGTCGTTCTTTAATTTCCCAAAAATACCTGAAAATTAAATACATTACTGAACCCTATGGTGTGCGAATTGTGTTATACCCAAAATATATATATATATCACACTGGTTATAAAATTCCATGCGCCTAATGAGTTCGTCATAACAAATATATTTTACCTTCGTATAGCCTAATAAAAAAATTTAATATTTTTAAAACCTATTTGAACGCTTGCCGATTTTCAGTTTCGTGTGGCTAACACAGAGTGCGTGTTGACCGCGTATCCCATAAATCTTTTCCTCCCTGACATGGTAAACTTCCAGTTCAAAACAAACGCAATTTTTATAATA
>JAJOZX010005503.1:122500-135000 GCA_023014485.1 Bathynomus jamesi | reverse complement strand
TTTGGGGGCACTTGAAGGCCATGGTGTATCAGGAAAAGATACGAGACATAAATCATCTAAAGGAACGTATCACCAACGCCATTACAATCATAACGTCAACTGTGCTAATGCGTGTTCATCAACAGTGGGGAACCGTATTGAAATGTGTTTTCAAAACAATGGCAACCATGTAGAGCATATTATATAAATAAAAATGGTTGTCCATAAAAAAATGTTTATTTTTCCTATGTATGGAAACTTACGGCCCACCCTGTACGTATAGAGATAAATTCAAAATGCCAGTGCTATTTACATACTTTAATTACTTTAATTAGTATTATTTCCTTATACAACATTTATTTAATATACAATGATTATACAATATGGTGTATTTTAAGGTGCGACCTCATTGATGGTTATTTTTTGAGAAGAACAGTTTTTGATGGAACTGGGTGACTCTGGCGGTGTTTTGCAACAATTTGGAGCAGGAACTGGAGCTGCTCTTCCCCCACTGTCAATTTCTTATTCAGCTCTTGAACTAAAGCTACTGCACGTTCTGCCCGGTCATTTACAACAGATAGAGCTGCAACAATAGCTCTGGCCCTTAAATATTCACAGTTGGATGTCCAAGTGCTGGGTGCCTTGTTCAGAAATCCTTCTGGCAAATTCAGCTTAGTAAAGAATTCTCTAGTATTTCTTGTAACAAGTTGGTGTAGTCCTTCACCAGAGCAGAAGGTCGATTCAGGAATCCGAGGACGCTTGGGTGGTCTATCAGTGGACTCATCTTCTAATGCCTTTACCATGCGTTTCTTTACATCTGTAGTAATTCGCTCATCAAAGAAAGCAAGACCAACTGCTTCTTCAGACAGGTACCATAAGTGGTTAGAGAGCTTTTTTTTAGTTGCATCAGAAATCTTTTTGTTAGGATAATTAATCAATGACCTCATAAGGAGCCAGTCATTAAATGGGGTTTCAATAGGGAGTGAGGATGTTGTCCAAGCCTTCATATAGATGAGAACAGAAAAAGGGAAAGATCTCGAATTCCTCGTTCTTCAGTCTTAGTCATCTTGAACTGGTTTCGAAAAAGCCACATCTTGATAGAATAGAGCGCTTTGGACATCCAGCGAGCTCGATGCATGGCACCTGGTGCACGAAACTTGATGCCTTTATTGGGACACCTCCAAGAAAGATGATGGACAGATCCAAAAGTTCTTGATAGTCATCCCGTAGCATAGGTGCCTGGGATCTAGCAAACTGAATTAGTTCAGTTTTAGACTGGATAATTGCTTCTTTAGTAATCGTGTCTGTCTCACCCTGTTTGGAACTGGCTTTGATCAACAGAAGTCCAATTGTCACGAAAACGCTTAAAGATCAATATCTCTGGACCAGTTGATGTAGATCCCAATGTTGCTTCAAATGCAGCTCCCAACAATAAATCTAAAACATGGTGTCTACAAGGCAAGTACAAAACATCATGTCCCAATTTTGCTTCGATGAGAGCACAGGCTCCACTATATTGACCCGTGTTTGAAGCTGTTGTATCGAAACAAATTGCTTTTACTCTCTCTGTAATTCCCCATTCATTCAGGCAGTTAAAGACGTCTTCAGCTTGTGCTTCTCCAGTTGAGTTTGGGATTTTGGGGACACCACGCAGCTGTTCAACACCAGGTCCTGACACAAGTACTGGGAGACGATCAATGTGCTTGTGCGAGGTGAGGTCCTCCATCATCTTGCCATCCCAGTGGACTGTCATAGAACATTCTCCATGGAAATGCTCCTTAAGTTCTTTAGCATGACGAACACTGAATGATGACAAATAAACAATTGCAACATAATCTGGAGCATTCTTGATGAAACATGTTTAAACAGGTTGATTTTGTCTTATCAAGCAATATTTTCAGCTACAAACTTGACAATTATCTCTATATTCATTTAATTGAATTCATCATAAATATGATGATTAATTAATTAAAAACATATGTTTAGTATACTTGACAACTGCTAGTAATTTCAAATATTAATTGCATTAATAATAGCCATATTTTATGAACTTTAATAAGCGGGGGCGACCTCTAAAAATTGTTCAATCCAAAACAAATTTTATGTGTGATGTTTTTTCAACCAATGGAACTGCTTGAGGGGGCGCAACCTAAAAACATCAACACTTCGAAAATAAGAGACACCCTAATATATACATATATACATATATACATATACATATACATATATACATATACATATACATATATACATATATACATATACATATATATATATATATATATATATATATGCATATAACTGCAATGACCGCGCAGTATATAAATGAATAGAAACGACATAAGTGTTAAGGAACGTTTCCGCACACGAGGAGGAGAGATAACGAATAATGAAAAATGAGGCGAACCGCCCGGGCGGTTCGCCTCATTTTTCATTATTCGTTATCTCTCCTCCTCGTGTGCGGAAACGTTCCTTAACACTTATGTCGTTTCTATTCATATATATATATATATATGAAAAATTATTTCACGAAAGTGACACGTGAAAAATATTTATGATGAATAAAACCACGAAGGGAAAAGAAACACAAAGGGGTGCTCAAGCGCTTTCGTCTAATGACATCCTCACGAACACTGGAGTGAAAGGACAGATCAAGGCAATATATAGGTTACAAAAATAAACATACATACATACATACATATTCATATATATAATATATACATATATATATATATATATATATATATATACACACACATATACATATATATAGTAAGCATAGAAAAAATTGTGGGAGGAGCAAACATTTGTATGGGAGATTGACACTTTTAGCACTTCAGCCGACATTCAATATAAATTCAAATGGCTTGTTTATGAAACAGGTCACAAAAGAATAAAGAAATAAATATAAATTTAAATTGAGAAAAAAAATTAATTACAAAATAGTGCCTTAGTGATATATATGTCACAGCCTAAATAACCATAAAGAAATAAACCGGCAAATAAAAAACCACAAATATATATATATATATATATATATATATATATATATATATATATATTATATATATATATATATATACAGTGCTTGAGCACCCCTTTGTGTTTCTTTTCCCTTCGTGGTTTTATTCATCATATATATATATATATATATATATACATATACATACAGGGCGTCCCAAAAAAATGCATACACACTTTAAATAATTATAAAGGCAGTGTTTATTAAAATACATTTCATTTTCAAAATGTAATAGAATCTACAGACATTATTTAATTGTTTGGTCAACGCCTGTTTTCAAACTGACGTCCGTTCTGGTCCAGGCACTGCTGATAACGCGAAGCAATGGAATCGCAAACATCACGAAACATTTCGTTTGGTATTTGTGTGCATTCTCGTTCAAAGGCTGCTCTCAATTCAGCGACTGTTGCAGGTTTTATAGCGTAGACTTTGTCTTTTAAGTATCCCCATAAAAAAAAAGTCGTGGTGTGAGGTCTGGTGAACGCGGAGGGTATTCTACGAAACCCCTTCGTCCAATCCACATCCACATCGTGCCAAGTACCACTCGCAATACTCCACTCTTCGGTCCGGATCATCTTCATTAATAGCATGGACTAATCTTGGAATGTAACTTTTCCATTGACAGCGCTTCAAAATGCGTTGGACAGACGATTCTGAAATTCCTACCTCACGACTCGCTTGCCGCACAGATTTTCTTGGACTTTGGTGATACGTTTCCAGTACTCTTTCTTGCTTGTGGGGCTTGTCGATGTCCGTGGTCTTCCGGAACGCTTCTTGTGGACATTCTGAACAGTTCCATCGGCTTCAAACGTATCTCTAATTCGAGTGATGGTAAGTCGCGTTGGTGGATCTGTTTGAAACTCCCTCCTAAACTGTCTTTGCACTTCAACTGCGTTTTCACACTTCCAGTAGCATTTTAGAATGAATTTCCTTTGTTCAAAGCTTAGTCTGACTGCCATTATTAATTCTAATGGGTTTAACTTGGAAAGAAAGAAACATCAATTGAGCTATCAGCTGTTAAAGTGTGTACATTTTTTTGGGACGCCCTGTATATATATATATATATATATATATATATATATATATATATATATATATGGTGTGTGTGTGTGTGTGTGTGTGTGTTGTGTACTCAAAGCCGGATTTTCGTCAACAAAGAAGTATGTCCCCATTCCCCATAATGAATGAGGTGGGAGGGAGGGGGGGAAAAGTGCATGGTTTTAATTGAGAAGCATAATTATTAAGTTGAGGGACACTAGTTCATTAAGATACAAGCTTAATTACAGAGTGCCATATAATGCCAAACAAAGCCCTATTGGGCGAATTCCTATATATGCAGAGGGGTAAATACTTCGTTAAACCAAATACGGTTTCGGTTGCTAACGAAACCAAATAGCTTAACTGAATCATGCGATAATTGAGCTGACTATACTTATGTTTGTAATAATTAGCAAACGTCAATAGTTACAGAACAAATAATCGTAAGGTCATTTGGGTTGACTGGTAAATAGTTAACCACGGTTGACACACACACACAAAATTATCTAAACAAATTAGAGAAAACAAAACTGAAAAAAAAAAAAACAACAACAACAACAACATACTTAAACATTTAAATACAGACCTAAATAAGGGGGGAAAAAAAAACCCAACATTTGTTTACCGTTCGCATTTCAAGAGAATAAAATTAGAAGAATTTTCACATGGTTTTAAACTCTCCTTTTATTTCCTGTTTATATACGAACGTTTACGAAACAAAATTTATCCTCTCTGTTATCTGCATTTACATGTGGAAAAAAGAAATTCAAAGATGTTCTCTAAATGGTATAAATTTTTTTTAAAACATCCCGCCGATTCCTGCTATAAAAGCCCATGAACACAAAAGAGAATGTTAAACACTACTTGTTTGTTATAATATATATATATATATATATATATATATATATATATATTATATATATATATATATATATGCTGCAAACCCACAAGGAAAAAGAAAAACGATTCTAAGGCCTTTCGTGTATTCAAAGCTACACCTCGTCAGGGAATGAAGATAAAAGGCGAGATGCCCATAAATATATACAACGTACAGGAAAAACAAAACAATTAGCACATACTTAACAAGGGTTAATGAGAGGCAAAAGAAATTTTAACATGATATCGTCAATTTTATACGTCCCCGCAGTGTTATTGAAATTGTTTTTAAAATGAATAAATGCACATTCTAGAATATTTCTTCTATTATATCTCTGTTTTTAACAAGCGCTTTAGAACTATCCCACTTGATGCTATGGTTACATCTATACATATGGTTAAATAAAGCATTGGAATTATTAGCTGTTCTACAAGCATATTTATGCTGTTTTACCCTAATATCTAACGTTTTACCGGTTTGGCCTATATATACTGAGTTACATTGTGTACATCCGATCGAATACACACGACCAACAACATTATCAGGGCTATTCTTTATTAGGCGTGATTTAACAGTATTATTATACTTAAAGATTACATTAATGCCAATTGCTTTAAGTACAGTTGGAAGGTATTGAAAATTAACATGGTAAGGTAGGCTAAGGATATTTTTACGCTGAAATTCCTTTACAATTACATTATTATAATACCTATTCTTGGCTTTCTTAAGACAGTTATCTAAAAATGAAATAGGATAACATAATTTAGTACCAATATTCATGATATTGCATAACTCGGAATCTAAAAATTCAGGACTGACAACTCTCAATGCTCGAAGAAACATAGCAGAGAAAATAGAGGATTTAATCGAAGGATGATGGTCAGAATAAAAATGCACATAAGAGTTATTATTAGTAGGCTTACGGTAGACTTCATATTTGAATTGATTAGAGCATCTCCAAATTTTTAGATCAAGAAAAGATAGGCTTCCATCATTTTCTTTTTCAACTGTAAACTTAATAGATGGGACTAAATTGTTGAGCCTACCAAGAAATAAGTCCACATCCAAATTAGGCCAAAGGCATAAAATATCATCTATATACCTGTACAAACCAGGTTAAAATTAACAATCGTAGGCAAAATTCTACTTTCAGAAAATTCCATATATAAATTAGCTAGTACAGGTGAAAGGGATTTCCCATAGCCAATCCAAACGACATAGCATAAACTTATTTTCAAACTGAAATTTACAATCTTTGACACAAAGCTTAACTCAATAAGAGTGTTGTGTTGAACAGGGAAAGAATATTCAGTGATCTTATCTTTTAAAAAATCAAGTAGGTCATCAACAGGGACTTTTGTGAATAGCGAGCATACATCGAAGCTTACCAATTTGAAATTAGGGTCATTAGGGAACTTCAGTTTGTCAATAAGATCCATGCTATTGACAATATGTGACTCAGAAATAGAGCCAACTAACGGCGTTAATAAACTAACTAACCATTTTGATAGCTTATAGGTTAAGGAGCCCACTGAGCTAACAATAGGCCTTATGGGATTATTAACTGTGTGTGTTTTTACTAAGCCGTACAGATATGGTAGTGACGGATTGATACTAAGAAACTGCTGTGGAAGCCCATTATAGTTATTTTTTTAAATTTCTCTTAATTTTCTGTTAAACATTTTATTAACATCCTCCAATGGGTCTCTATTTAGAGGTTTGTACGTGTCACGATCACTCAATAACGTATTCATCTTTTCAACATAACTGTTTTTGTCCATGATGACGATCGAATTGGATTTGTCCGCTTTAGTAATATGTAATGAATCATTATTTTTCAGTGTTTTTAGGGATTTTTCAAACCTCAAAGGATAAAGGGTAAAACAGCATAAATATGCTTGTAGAACAGCTAATAATTCCAATGCTTTATTTAACCATATGTATAGATGTAACCATAGCATCAAGTGGGATAGTTCTAAAGTGCTTGTTAAAAACAGAGATATAATACAAAGAAATATTCTAGAATGTGCATTTATTCATTTTAAAAACAATTTCAATAACAGTGCGGGGACGTATAAAATTGAAGATATCATGTTAAAATTTCTTTTGCCTCTCATTAACCCTTGTTAAGTATGTGCTAATTGTTTTGTTTTTCCTGTACGTTGTATATATTTATGGGCATCTCGCCTTTTATCTTCATTCCCTGACGAGCTGTAGCTTTGAATACACGAAAGGCCTTGGAATCGTTTTTCTTTTCCTTGTGAGTTTGCAGCATTCATTCATTTCACGTGTTTTATGTGAAATTCATCCCATATATATATATATATATATATATATATTACATTGGTCGAAATAATAAATCTTTAATAAATAGGCATTTATTGTTAAAGGAGAACGCTTTTGAATAATGGGAGTGCTTATTTATCTCAATAAATAATGTAAGGGAAGGATGAGATGCTGTTTCATTTTTAGAGAAAAGTATAACGGTGCCACGCATAAGTGCCAAATAAAATATAGAGAGGTATTAATCTTTTATATATATATATATATATATATATATATATATAGAGAGAGAGAGAGAGAGAGAGAGAGAGAGAGAGAGAGAGAAAGAGAGAGAGAAAGAGAGAGAGACTAGTACGTAGATAAAAATAAGTTTTTTATTAAAATGAGACGTATTTTTACTAAATTAAAATTATTGTTTGTTGTAATCATAAAGGAAAAATACAGGGTGATCTTAAAAGGTGTTCCGAAACATTTATGTAACAAGTTATTTCTGGGAACACTTTTTTTTATCACCCTGTACAATGTTAGGTGATGGATTTCATTAGATAAAAACGCAAATACAATGTTTGGCTAACTTACGAAACCGACATTTTCACATTTTTAACTGCGGATGGCGACATTTAATCACTCTAAATGACCTAATTTAATTTAACCTTCATTATATTCTCTATTTATATTATTCAATGATTTTCAATAAAACGTTTAAATCCACGATAACACCGCTAATGTCGCGCCATTTACGTTCGTTTCACGATAAGCTCGATGTGTATTCTAAAGTGTGTCGTGAACACACACACACACACACACACACACACACACACACACACACACACACACACACAACGTAAAAAACCTTTCTGTGTAAACTGTACATTTATGTTACAATATAAAAGAATTATTAAGGTTCATCGAAATAAATCAAAATAACATTATATTGTCAAGAAAAATATATCTTTATCGCTCTTTATATTTTTATATACGCGCTTGGTGTTAACACGTTACAAGGAGAGAGAGAGAGAGAGAGAGAGAGAGAGAGAGAGAGAGAGAGAGAGAGAGAGAATGGTAAGAATATCACTGCAAGAAATGTACTTTCATTGTCCTTTCAATGTTCATCAGACATGGGAAGAACACAGATTTCGCAGGACTATGACAGGACAAGGTGTCCCGTTTCTTCAATTTGTACGAGTGTTCGTCTATTCTTTCTATAAGGATCATTCGCAAAAAAAAAAAATTTCTATCAACATTTTAATG
Source organism: Bathynomus jamesi (assembly GCA_023014485.1). NCBI lineage: Eukaryota > Metazoa > Arthropoda > Malacostraca > Isopoda > Cirolanidae > Bathynomus > Bathynomus jamesi. Next base: position 126,550 of record JAJOZX010005503.1, on the reverse strand, counting down.
TTGTTCCCAATATTATTGGTTTATTTTTTTTATGTAATTCAGAGTTGTTAATTGCAAGTTAAATAATTATTGCATCAATATTCTTCCGAGTTCCTTTCATTTTTATGCTGGTTTCATTATTCGGTGTATTAAGCTTGTAATATAAGTATATGTCCTAGTTCGTAACTTCCTTTAGTTTTAATTTTTATAAAAATGTTTACGATTTATCAGATATAAAACAAATTTGCATTTAAACGTTTAAACTATATAAAGTATGGGATCACCTGAAGATCAGGGCCACCAGCCTTGTCTAGTTACCCCTATAAGGCTAACTAACGAAAATATCACGACCTAACCTAACCAATCGTTAGGTTAAATGTACGCCTTTGACGATTGGTTAGGTTAGATCGTGATATTTTCGTTAGTTAGCATTATAGAGCTAATTAAAGAAGGCTGGGGGGGGGGCCTGAACTTCAGGTGATCCTGTTTCAAACCGAATACTTGATAATGAGGGTAAATAAAAAGTTATTTAGGAAATGGAATTTAAAATGTTTTTTTTTATTTCAAGGAATAATTACAAACAAATCCAACTTGGTGTATAGTGATACTAATAAAAAATAACTCTGCAAAAAAAAATTGAACAGGCAATAATAAATAATAATTACCACAAAAACAAAACCTAATAAATGAAATTTAAAGAAAGTAAATTATGGTGTAGAAAAATTAGTCGTTCAGCAGCATCAGCAACTAAACGATTATGTGCGTCGGTAATTACATTTTTCGCAGAACTGAAAACTAGCCGTTCACTTCGTACGCCTGTGGATGGCGTGGTGAGATATTTGCGAGCAAGTACTAATAGTTTCGACAATCTTTCACCATTATGGCGCCACCAATCAAGAGGGTTCGTATCGCGACTTACTCGTAGTTCATTTAAATGGATGTCTAATTCTTTTTGACAACTTTGCTGGCTACTTTTGATGGGTGGAGGCACATCTGATTGTGAAGACGTAGCAGCTTCATCGAAGTAGCTCCATAAGTCAACCTTCGGCTTCTTTTTCGAAGGTTCTTGTTCTTCTCGTGAAACAAAAGCAGTTGCTTTATCGCAGTGGTTCTTAACCGGGGGGGCGCGCCCCCCTAGAAACAGGAATTTCTCTAATTGTATTTGTTATTCTTTTAACGAGAGCATGGGCTAATATTGAGAAGTTATTGAGAATGTTATTTTGATTGAAGGGGGGCGTGGAGGGAAGGACCAATTCCTAGAGGGCGCATGGTAGTAAAAAGGTTAAGAACCACTGCTTTATCGCCATGATTTATATTACGTGTAGGACTAGTATTAGGTGATGCGGAAGTGATTATCTTATTTTTTACAAACTCAGGCACTGTAATGCAATCAAATTTGAAACAAGGATCTAAAACCTGAACAATCATGCAAGTAATGTTTGTTTTCCATTGTTTGAAGCGATTCTGTAAATTTTCTATTAAATCTTTTTCATAGTATGAATACCTGCATCATCATCATCATCAATTATGTTAAGCAAAAAATACCACGAGACATGTTACACCGGGAGACACCATGGAAAGATAAGAATCATAGGAAAAGTCGTTCGTTAATTTTTCACATGGGCTAAGAAGCTTCACAACACGCTAAATCAGAATCCACTGATGGTTAGTGAGGATTGGTATGTCATAGGCCGAGGCGTATGCAACAACTGCAGTTTTTTGTTGAAGAATTCGTTGTAGCATAGAGAATGTTGATTTCCATCGGGTGATAACGTCCCTTATAAGTTTCTTTTTGGGTAAATTATTTTGCTTCTGGATTTCCTTATGGCTTAAGTCGTTCCTTAAGGCTAGAGATGAATGATTAAAGTGCGAACAGATTCGGCGCGCAACTGCACATATCTGAAACAGACTTCTAACTAAGAAGGGCTTCATTAACTGCAAGTGCTGAAGTATGATTCACACCAGCAACAGAAGTCATTCTGAGAACGCAAACAGCCTTCGTAATATTACGGCCATTATCGTGCACAACTGCATGCACACGATCGCTCTCTATTGACCATTCTTGCAATATAAAAATTCAACGCAGTTGCAATGTTTTTACGAGTATGAGAACCTGGTAAATTTTTGGTGGCTAAAACATACTGCTTTGGCTCACATTTACTATTAATTCCATGTGCTGTCAAACTTATAAAGGCTTCAATTTTTTACACTGACGCCAAACTGAATATTCGGTATTCGGTACATCCCTCACACACACACACACACACATATATATATATATATATATATATATATGTGTGTGTGTGTGTGTGTGTGTAGGGAGAAGTATGTGTTTAAGAGCATGCTGGACTGCTCACAGGGTATAATTATGAGAGAGAGAAAAAGATCAGCTAACAGTGACAAGCAGTCCCTGTCTCCTGCCTAACGCCCCCCGACCCCTCGGAGTACTTCCCTGGTCGATCGGTGTCTATAATCTCCTACTATACAAATAAGTTAGTCAAATGAGAGCCACAACGGTAATACATCTTAACCAGAAAATTAACCATCTTTTATGGTTGTTTACGAAAGATAAAAAAAAAATCATCTTCAGCTTCTTGTTTTTATTCGAAATTGAAAGATGAAGTTCCGCGGAGAAAAATGTCCTCTCGGTTTAAACTAAAGGACAATTGTCACGTATGGAAAAAAGTAAATTTCAAAACCAAAAGATAGAAATTTCAGATTTGTTGGATCATATTTGAAAGGACATTGAAAATTCCTTTTTTACGTTACGTGTACAGTGAAAAATAAAATTATATATATATATACAGGGTGGCGCAAAAGTCGCGCATCATAGGAATTTTCAGTGTTGACTATATATTTTTTTCTTTTAGGTAAGGGATGGCTGCGAAATTAACAATAGATCTAAAAATATATATTATAGTCAACACTAAAAATTCCCATGATGCGCGACTTTTGCTCCACCCTGTGTGTATATATATATATATATATATATATATATATGACTTTTGCTCCACCCTGTATATATATATATATATATATATATATATATATATATATATATATAGAGAGAGAGAGAGAGAGAGAGAGAGAGAGAGAGAGAGAGAGAGAGAGAGAGAGAGAGAGAGAGAGTCTTGTATACCTTTGCACCTAGTTCCTAATCATGCTCCCAAGTTAATATGCAAAATGAACAGCATAAAAAATAATGAAAAAGAGAAAGCTGATAGCTTATATATATATATATATATATATATATATATATAAGCTAAGACCGGTACAATCTCGTAATTTTCATGCTCTCATTGTAAAGCCGTGGAATTTATGCATTGCAAAACGAGGGCTCGCTATAAAGTTATGATCTGATGAAGTATCAAATGGCGGAATGCGATGCTATTTGCTATGCTATTCGCGATGCTATCGCAAGTTCCTGATTGAGCGCCACTACAGCAAATTGGCGAAAATTGGGCTATCCGAAGTCTCGAAGAAGTCTCAAATGATTACCAAGCGTGCTGCTCGAGTTAAACTTAAGTTTTTATTTTTTTTTTAATTAAATTTTTAGCGAACTTAAAAAAGTATTTTACTGATACTAAATGAAATAGTTAGTAGTTTATATGTATATATATATTTTTTTTTACGATTAAAAGCGTGAAATTAACGCATGATACACACCCATAAGGAAATACTAAAATCATTCCAAGGCTTTTTTTCATACATTTCTACACATCATGAAGGAATGATGAGGTGTACCAGTATACAGAAGGTCTTCACATTATTTACATTTTCTTGTACACACACACACACACACGTTTGGATTAGAGGAAAATCGTCTATTGAAAAAGTACGCCTTTTGTAATAAAACAATTCGTGGAGAACGCTTCATTCCTAAAAATTATTTTGCAAGTGAAAATCAAGTAAGAAGTCAATAAAAAGATTATTTAAAACGAGGACATTTTATGTTTAAAATTGCGAAAGTTAAAATGTCTCAAACAATGGAAGGTTTCGTGTACAGTAAGTACTTTTCAGAAACTTTGGCCGATACACAAACATCAGTTCGTACATGCTGCGCGCGCGTGT